>BQKN01049157.1:0-21857 GCA_022839385.1 Asparagus kiusianus | reverse complement strand
AACACACATAATATAAAATCTAAACTAGATTACCCAAGCTTGATCTTAATCTTCATTGTAGCTCAACTTGGTACACATGCGGATGAAGCTTGAACTTGAATCTTTAACTTTGAATAACGTTGCTTCACTCCACAATTCCTCCAACCTCCATTGGATATGATCGTTGAAGCTCTATTCCATCCATCCTCCAACCTCCATTGGATATGATCGTTGAAGCTCTATTCCATCCATCCTCCAACAACGTTGTTTGTCTACAATACATAGGAATGCACAAACACTAGACAAACAATATTAGATATAAATTGTTTGTTAAACATCATCAAAACAAGAAGGCCAACAATCTCCCCCTTTTTGATGATGACAAACAATTTACAAAAAGAGATATATGCATGAAAGGAAATGAATATACAAAGTATAATATATCATACATATAAACAAGAAAGAATATACTCACAATATTTCTCCCCCTTTGACAACATCAAAAAGGGGACAAAAGAATAACGAGAGCGAAAGCTCCCCCTATCAATAAGCATAGGTGAGTATGAAACAAGAAATACATAGGGATTGCTCCTCCTATCAAAATGCCATATAGAATATATGAAATGAAGATCATGGCATACATATGTGAGTAAGCATAAATGCTAAACACAACTCACATACAAAAGATAATGAGAACATATATAAATATATCAAAGTGAAAGATAGTGTCTCATATCTAAGAACATAAAAATATTTGTAAAGGTAGATTTATGAAATCAAAAGAAGAGGAACATGAGAATCATGCGAAAAGTTTTCAAATGAAAACAAATCCATCAAAAGAAATCATAAATCAAAGTTTATATCCAAGAACGATGTTTGATCAATGAAGAACTTGATCAAACCACTCATAGAATACATTATAAACCACGAATAGATGATCCATAAGCACAAACACATAAATATCATCATATAAGTGAAGTATAATGAATTCAAAACAACCAATCAAAACAAAATCTTTGACAAAAGAATTTTAAGAGAGGCCACAATATATCAAGCTCTTAAGCTTGTTTCAACCCATATGATCATTTTAGCATCCGGTAAACATGATTTGGGAATAAACACCCAATAAATCCGGAGGGTTATATAAATACAAACCTCTCATCAAAATCACGACTAATAATTATGAAAACAAAAGATTTGATAAAAGAAAAATTATTTTCATAACAAAAAGATTTTAAAACGTAATTTTCAAAACCAAGAAAAAGAAAAAGTAAAAGTACGAAAATTCTTGGTTTAAAAAATCATTTTGGCACCCAAGAATTTTTGGTGCCGGATTGGTTAGGGACATGACCCCTATCATTAAAGCTCAAAGCCCTAAGGTTATGAACCCTCTTAGGCGCATATGGTGCACGAACACGGTCAAAACAAAAATTGTGTAAATGACCTTTCCGATTGTAATTAGTGCAATGAAAGAGGCCCATTTGATTTTGTTGACCATAAACATGTGCACGAGAAACATTAGAAACATTTGCAAACATGGATGATCTTTTAAAATTATTTTGCAAATGTGAAACTCTCTTTAAATTAAAACAAAATTTGGCCAAATGACCAAATCGACCACAATGATCACATTTAAACACATGAGCATGCTTATGATGAACATGATGAGTATGTGCATGTGTATGTGAAAAATGTGATGATGAAGCTTGATGAGATGCACAAGAAGGATTAATATGAGCCTTAGAGGGTTTTTGTGCATCATAGCAAAATCTAGCAAGATGGCCTTTACGACCGCAATTTGTGCATTTGTAGACTTTACTATACATGTGTGCATGATGAATAGGATGTTTAGATGTTTTAGCATGAGATTTAGCACACATGTCCATAAGCTTGTTATTATTGACAATGCATGATTTAAGAGTTGAATCTAAAGATGATATTCTATTTTTAATATTATTCAACTCATCATTAGGCACATATGCATTAGCATTAGAAGTAGCACATATATGATCATTTGTAAAAGAATTAAACTCATTTCTAATGTTCTCTACTTCTAATATGGCATTGTTCTTAGCATGAGATATGCTAGAAATGGATGAGGTTAATTTTTTATTTTCCAAAATTAATAAGTCATTGTTTTCTTTAAGCATAATATTTTCTTTTGCAATGATATCAAATTTGGAACCTAGCAACTCATGATCGGATTTCAAATTAACATGCTTGCTTTTCAAATCTATAAAATTATTATGCAACTTAGTATAGGCATGCATTAATCTATCATATGCACAAGCGAGTTCATTGATGGATATATCACTATCGGATTCCGAATCGCTTACCACACTAGGGCTATCGCCTAGTAGCCGTGTGCATGATGATGCTCCACACTCACTTGAAGAACAATCCTCCAAACTACGTCGGATTTCCTCCAAGTTGCCTTGATGTGCTTCTATGAATTTTCATAAATTGTAAGCACTATCAAAATGAACAAATTTGTTAGAAAAGGATGAGTCAAAAGCATTAAGCAAAAATTCTAACAAAAGGTCGTTCATTGAAAACATTTTCTCATCATGATTGCTCCACTTGGATTTCTCCAATGTGGGCACAATATAAGCACAATTAATAACTTCCCATAAGTTAATATTTCTAGATTCAACAAATATTTTAAATTTAGAGCACCATTGAGCATAAGGGAAATTTCTAAATTTTGGAGCAACATTTGAAACATAGCCTAAACGAAACATATTCATATTCATGATATATATATGAAAATATGCAAGCAAGACAAAAGAAATCATAACTAGATTAGCACAAATAAGATAACTTGGATCTTTAACTCAAGGTGGTTAGACCTTAAATCAAAGAGCACCAAGCTCTGATACCAATTGTTAGACCCTAGAAGAGGGGTGATTAGGGTCTTATGCTAATCTAATCCGATTATATGCCAATTAAAATTACTTAACAAATATATTCTTGCAAGATAGATATACAAAGAGTTATGTGCAAGAATATGCAATATACACAAGGTGATATATCCTATATGATAGAAATACAATATGATATATGCAAGGATATATAAACTAACACAAGGGGTAAACAATATAAACAAGATAGTGGATGATATAGAAATGAGCAATGCACAATGGCGATATAAGATATGAACATAAATATGAATAAACGCCAAAACATACTCAAATAAGCAATATGATCACGGAGTTCGGACCTTCCGTCCTACGTCTCCGCTCCCCACTCCCGGGGAGAAATCCACTAACACAATCCGGTTTGGAAGCCGGAACTTCTTCTACACACTCGGTTTACAAGTTCACCGAAAACTCTCACACAACAAACACTATGCAATCACACTCTACACCCACTAAGTGTTGGACCTAGCCGTGTCTCCCTCAAGTGCTCGGTTACAACCTCTCTCTAGGAACGTCAACCGATGCCACTCCTCTTGGGACGATCCCCGACTCACACCACACACTCCTCACTCGGTGTACAAGTGTATTACAAAGTGATTCTCACAATAAGCACAAATATAACAAATGATTGTTCTCAAAACAAGGTGAGAACTCAATTAAGCACAACTCTAAGTCACAAATCCCACAACCCAAAATATACTATGAATGTAAATACTATAAGCTCAATAGGTTGTGTGTGAACAAAGAGATAAAATAATATAAACTCAATATTAAATCTAGCTTATGAAATTAAGAACAAAACTTATAAAATGCTAGAATTGAGTTTAAGGAAACTTCTCTATAGATGACAAGAGATGGAGGGAGAATAGTTGGAAGCTCAAACTTCAATAGATGATCTCCTCAAGCTCTTGTGGAATTGATTCACAAAATCGAAAACACTCAAATGCTTAAAAGCTTATAAACACACTTTAAACAAACTTAAACCCTTGATTAAAACTTTCTTAAACTTGTTTTTAAAACTCTCTTCATTAACCTGAAAAGACATCAGCAATGGGGTATATATACCCACTCAAAGCTCAGCCAAAAAACCCCAAGTGAAAAGACAGAAAAGCCCCAGACAGATCAGCTCAGAAATAGCCGTTAGGAGCCAACGGCTCTTTTGTCGGTCAACCGGAAATCTCGTCGGTCGACCGATGGAAAGAATTCGGTCGACCGACGGAAAATCCGGTCGACCGCGAGCAGATCTGAAAACAACGAAACAAACATAGACTTCGTCGGTCGACCGCACCGGTCGACCGATGGGAGCTCTCGGTCGACCTGACCGGTCGACCGATGGGAGCTCTCGGTCGACCGGACCGGTCGACCGACAGACTCTCTGTCGCCTAATGAACATATGAACTCAGGTTCGGTCGACCGGTTCGGTCGACCGGTTCGGTCGACCGGTTCGGTCGACCGAAAACTGACATATGAAAAATGAAGCTGAAAACTGTATATCTGATTTTAAAACGCTGTTTAAAAATATCAAATAAATTCCAAAAATGTAAAACTTTGGAGAATGATTGTAGACATGATAATAAACATGCTACAATGACTGGTTTTGAAAAAGGACTTTCCAAATGAAAAATATCATCATTTTGCAAATATGTTCGAAAACATGAAAACCTGGAAATTGATATTTTGATATTTTGACTCAAACAACATTTTGAAACCTTATAAAATGATTGTATAGACTTGATAAAAGATATAACATGTTGTTATGAAGTCTATAACCTAGAAATACAATATTTTCATAAGATTGCATATTCTATGCAATATATACAAAACACTAAGTATGATTTCATTAAATATAAGCTTGTTAAAGATGAAATCATATATGGGCATATAAACATAAAAACTCAAAACTATGTATGTATATATATAAAACTATATATATGCATAGAAACCAAAACTTATGTATATATATATAACTATATATATATACGAAGAAACCAATAAATGTGTGTGTATAGATATTGAGCTTAAGGTACTTAACACACATAATATAAAATCTAAACTAGATTACCCAAGCTTGATCTTGATCTTCATTGTAGCTCAACTTGGTACACATACGGATGAAGCTTGAACTTGAATCTTTAACTTTGAATAACGTTGCTTCACTTCACAATTCCTCCAACCTCCATTGGATATGATCGTTGAAGCTCTATTCCATCCATCCTCCAACCTCCATTGGATATGATCGTTGAAGCTCTATTCCATCCATCCTCCAACAACGTTGTTTGTCTACAATACATAGGAATGCACAAACACTAGACAAATAACATTAGATATAAATTGTTTGTTAAACATCATCAAAACAAGAAGGCCAACACGTAGGTCGGGGGAACCGAACCTCGTGAACATATCGTTTGTTTGTGATTGCATTGGCGCACTTAATTTTGTGATTATCGTTATAGCATTTTTGTCAATTGCTCATTGTTTATATTTCCCACTATCTTGTTTATATCTTGTTTCACCCTTGTGTTATTTGTATATCCTTGCATATATATCTTGTCACATATTACTTGCTAGGATATATTTGTTAATTAGTTTTAATTTGGTATAAATCGGATTAGATTAGCATAAAACCTATTCACCCCCTCTAGGGTTCTTTCATAGCGGCATTAGGGAATAACAATATCAACTTCGCATGAATACCTTGTTCTGCAAACAAAAACCAAGTTCGCCTTACTAAAAAGACTCATTATGATTAGGGAAGTTCTTCGGTCAAATCTGAGATCAAACCTGATTCGTTTCCTTATCAAAACAGACTCCTAAAATATTACTAAAAATAGTAAAAAACAGACAAAATAGCAGATATCTCTCAAACCATAAGGAATCTAGAGAAACATACGGTGGCAAGCCGAACTTAGGTCGGTTTGGTCTGCTCCGTCTCGTCGAGATGGGCGATTTTCATATATAATTCGTTCAATTCTAGATTTCATGGGTTATACCCCATGGTTTTCTGATCGTTTCGGTCCATTTTGACCCTGCGCGATTTTAGGGGTTATAACCCATTGTTCGAATTTCACGAGCTTGTGAGCTATAGGCAACGATTTTCACCCTACTTCGATGGTTCCGTTCGACAGCAAATAACCTGGCAGAGTCAAATTTTATGATTTCGTTAGCGATAACCCACGAAATTTGTCCCTTTTCCCCCTTTTCGGCCCGATGTAGACAATTGGGCGGATTGCGTATTTTATGATTTCTTAAGCTATAACCCATGATTTTTGACACATTTTGTCAGTTTCGATCCGGTGCCTGAAATCTTCGCCGAATTCAAAACCAACGATTTCATGAGTTGTAACCCATGAATTTGGACCATTTTCACCTTTTTCGGGAGTGTGTCAAAGTCGGCAAATAAAATTACCTTTATCCGTAGCATAGAAATTCAGAAGTTTGTTAGCAATATCAATGTAAGACCCCGTTGATTTTGATAATTCATATATGTGAATATTAGTGAAAAGAAATATTCAATATGTGAAAAATATCTTCATGGCATGGCTGTGCATGAAATCTAGCATTTTTGAGCTTATGAGAATGTATATATGCATCAGTTATGAGGTTGAGTTTGCAAATTTGCAAATCATAAGCATCAGAGTCGAAGAACTCAGTTTTCAGCTCATGAGTGTAGGCGTCAAAAAATGCTAATAGATATCCAAACACAGAAAATCACTCAAAACTGGGAAAATCACCCAAAACACAGTCTTTTGCTGTCTCGCCAGCGAGACAGTCTTTTGCTGTCTCGCCGGTCGAGACAGTCTTTTGCTGTCTCACCCAGCGAGACAGTATTTTCTGTCTCGCCAGTGAGACAGTAAATGTGCTGATTACAACGTTGAAATGGTCAAATAATCACCCCAATAACTGCCCCACACGTGTCCATTAACTGCCGAGGGACGTGGGAAACAACGTGGGCGAAAATCACGTGGATAACTGCCAAAATAACGGAGTTTGAAACGTGGGGGGGCAGTTACAGCGAAAACTGCCAAAATATTCGTGTGGCACGACAGCATTTTACTGTCTCGCTGGGCGAGACAGCAAATTTGCTGTCGCGCTGGGCGAGACAGCAAATGCTGTCTCGACCACCGAGACAGTAAAACACTATCGCGCCGTACTGATTTATTACTGAGTTGTGTTTTTGCAGTTACAGACCCCTGAGGCTATAAATACCCCCCTAGGGTCACTTCTGACGAGGATCGAGCATTTGTTAGAGCATTCCAGAGTAGAGAGAACAGAGACTTCGGTTCCTGGAGCGATTCCTTGACATTCAGGCTTAGACTTGTTTTCAAGAAGAACGACTATCTTACATCGATAAGATATCGTTTTCAATTCTGACTTCGATAACGAAGGAAGAATCATACGCCCCCCCCCCTCTCACGATCTGAGATTCGGTGGTCCACGAACCAAAGCGTTCCCGGCACAGGCAAAGTCCCACAAAAGCAATAGTCGATAAACAACTATTGTGTTATTTTCTTCAAGAGTTGTAATTTTCTTTTGTTGTGTAGAAAAGTCTTATAAAAAGGCTGTTTTCTGTGAATTTATTGTAATCAAAAAGAATATAATGAATTTGACAACAAGTTCAACTTTTGCTGAAAACAAACTGGCGACCACAGTGGGAGTCAGCGGCTTCGCTACCGAAGTCGCCGTGTCGCAGCCGATAAAGATCATCGTCAGCGAGGAGATCGAATACGAATTCGATCAGGCGAAATTCGAGGAGTACTTGTCATCCTCGTCTTCAAAGTCTGCCTCCCCGCGCAAGTGCAGGAGGACTTCCTCTTCCAGGAACACTCTTAAGTCTGCAGTGACAATGAAAGCTGCAGATGAAGATTCTCATCCGATGGTTGCTAAGGAAACTGTCCGCAACACTTCTGCTCCACGTGGCTCCACATCAGTTAAGGAGTCAATGAATTGCTCACCGGTACTGACGAAGAGGGCTCGTCAGAGACAGCGCCAGCGCCGTGCTCGACAATTGGCCAAGGCCATGCAACAAACCGACGGGGTTCACTACTACGTAGACCTAGAGTCGAGAAAACAGAAAATGAATCAGTTGCCCCAACGGCAAGATAATCACATTTCTGCGAAGCTTACGACGGAGGAATGGACTCTCGTCAAAAGGGCCCGTTCAACTCTGAAGGAACGGATACAGAGGCGAAAGGAGAAAGCCGCCCACGCTCGTGCTCTACGACAACAAGCGCAAGGAATCAAAAAGGAGTTGGTGTCTGAAAAGCCACCAAAGAATCGCAAAGTTTGGATGCCGAAGGTACCGCAAACATCTGTTCCGGGCCCGTCTACCGCATCAACGGTAAAACCCTGGGTTAGCCCAGATTTGTCCAAGTTCAAGATCACCATGGCAGATCGCCTTGGTCCCTCGGTCGACGATCGAGGCAAAAAACCAGTTGAGGAAAATGCAAGTGAAGCAAACAAACCATTGGTGGTTTCCTACACAGGGGGTCGTAAACACCCTCCTGTCAGAATTAATCCAGTCCAAGACAAGAGAACATCAGTACATGATCGTCTAGGACCTGTGAAAACTCCACTCCCGCAAGGGGGTGTATTTAAAAATTTGACCTTGGATCGCTCAGAAACGACAAATAATCGTTCTGTGCATGTAAACAAGGTTTCCAAACCAAAGGTAGGTTGCTCAAATCACGGCAGTGATGAGCTGTACTATCAAAAGAATAATTCGAGAAAAAGGATTGTCCGAGAAGATGAATCGCATTGCGCATGCGAGAGACTCATCAAAGCAGTTTTGACAGAATGCAATTGCTCAGAAGCTGGGGCGAAACGTGTTTCCGTATTTCAAAGATTGTCTGCGGAAACACCAAAACCCAAAATGAGACACTTCCACAAGAAGAAACCTATAGTGCGACGAGATGAGTTCCCTGAGGTCACCATTAATATGACCGGCAGAGGAAAACAACATCTAGTCAACCCAGACCCTGATTTCTCTTCAGAAAGAAGAGTTGAGCAGGGTCTTTCTAAAAGAATGGAACGGTTACGACGAAAAGCCAACCGACGCCCGAACTACAAGAGGATGCACGAAGGTTTGTCATCGGAAGACGAATTGTCAGATACTTGTTCTGCGGTCGCTTCAGACGATACCGCATCCAGTGTGGGGCGAGCGAGAGAATCATTCGCCATCACGCCAGACATGTTAGCTCAAATTCTGCAAGAAGCGTTGGCCAAACAACGCGAAGAGATCAGAGCTGAAATCAAAATGGAGATGGAGTTGACAATGCAGCAGGTACGAGATTTGCAGGTTCAACAAAGTCAACCGGAATCAAGCCAAAAGGCAGAATCCAGCAAACGCAATGCCAAACCTATACAAATAGCTGAGGGCGATGACAAAGAAGACGAAACTATCTTTGATGATCCTCCGCCTGATAAGGACAGTTCTGGAAGCGGTCCGGTTAAACCAACTCCTCAAGTTTATCTGAAGAAGGTTGAGGAAGAAGACAAGAAAATGCAGGATCTTGAGAGCAAGGTCAATGCACTGATGACGGCTCAGGAAGTGAAGAAAACGGGCATTCCATACCCGTACCCGAGGGAGTGGGATTTGATTCCTTATCCCCCAAAATATAATTTGATTAACTTTACTCCTTTTGATGGCAGGGGTTCACCAACTCAACACTTGATTTATTTCAAGTCACATCTTGGCGCGATATCAGGAAATGAAGCCCTGATGGTTCGGTCATTCGTAGGAACCCTACGCGGGCCAGCCTTCGATTGGTACCGACGCCTGAAACCCGGAAGCATCACCAGCTGGGGAGATATGGAAGAACTGTTTCTCACCAACTTTTTCGACGACGACACGGAAGTCTCCATTGGCTCGTTGTTGGATGAGAAGCAGAAGAATGGGGAGTCGGTCGACGTGTTTGTCAAACAGTTCCGGAACAAGGCGGTGAACTGCCGAGATCCACTCACCGAAGAATTCATCCTACAGACATGTCACAATAACTTGTCTTTAGATGTGCTGGAGATAATGGGGGTTGTACCCTCTAAGACCTGGAAGGAGTTGAAGGTCAGAGGTGAGCAAGCTGAACGGTTTCTCAAGAGGAGGAATTTGGAGAGAGGTCAGCCACCAAATAATAATCAAAATCAGAAACAAAACTTCAATCCTCGAGGCAGAGGAAGAGGGTCAGGACCCACTGTCGATGCGCATCAAACGTCACAGCAGCCGCCACAACCGCAGCAGTCTTCATTCCAGTTGGCACCGAATCAGAGTCAACAACCACAGAAGCAATTTAAACCATCGGAACCCAGATTCCCGAAGGAATATTCGTTCAAAGATGATGAAGTCCCAGTTATCTTCAAATACCTGCTGGAGAATAACAAGATTAAGCTTCCACCGGTCACAAACCAAGAAGAAGCAACGAAGATTAATGACCCAAAATACTGTGCATATCACAGGAGGGTCCACCATCCCACTAAGGCGTGTTATGTCTTGAAAGACAAAATACAAACCTTAATCGATGTTGGTATTGTGACCCCGAAGCCAAAGGAGAAGAAGGTGGGCGCAAATGCGGTCTCCATTAGCTTCGGATCAGTTCCCTTATCCTGGTTTCAAGCCGAATCAGTGCCAGAGGTAAAGATGCAAACTATCAATGATGATCCTCATGGACAGCGCCAAAAAGGGTTAGTATCACATACGGCCCCTAACGGCGAAATCCTTTGGGTTCATCCGGATCTGCTCGAAGATGAACAGTGGATGACATCCAAGTCAAAGAAATCGAAGGGCAAAGGAAAGGAGAAGTCCTGTTACGGAGCCTCGGCGATTCCGGAGAGAGATGACGAGGAAATAACAGCTCTACCACTTTCTGATGAAGAGCATGAAGTCTTCGCGACAAGGGGTGGAAATGAATACCATTACCAGTATCCTGAAGCTCCTAATCCTAATGGTAAAACTCTGGCAGAACTGGGGGTGGATACGACCCCACCCGTAGCAACCGAGAGACCTCAGAGAGTTGTTAAGCAGAAAGAAAAGGAACCTCAACCCAAAGAAGTTCAAATTCCGAAGCAGTCTCGTTTCAATAAACTAATTGGACGAGACAAACCGGAAAGTTCAAATGCTCCGTACCGGTTCGACGTAATGACTCAGTTAGCCAATATCCCAGCAAGGATCACACTGTACGAGTTATTGCGCCTTTCGAAAGAAACCAGGATAGCATTGCAAGAAGCCTTGGCTGATTCTGAAGTATTCCTCACTCAGATCAAACCAACTCCTGAAGAGCCAGAGTCGTCAATGCAACATTGTCATCTGGCAGCCACCAAATTTCCTTGCATCGCTTTCACAAAAGAAAATATGCAAGTCCGGAATTCAAAGCATGATAGGCCGTTATATTTCACAGGATATATCGGTTCGAGCACGGTCAACCGGATTCAAGTCGATCCGGGTTCCGCTGTTAGCATCATGCCACTCCGATTGATGTACCACCTCGGAATTCCTGCCAGCAAGTTAGCCTCAATGGGAACTGTTATTTATGGATTCAATACTAGCGGATCAAGACCGTTAGGAAAAATCCGGGTGAAGTGTCAACTCGGAGATCTGAAGTCTGAAGTCACCTGCTATGTGATCGATGCAGAGACTTCCTATAACTTGCTGTTAGGTCGTCCATGGATCCACGGTAATCTTATAGTTCCCTCCACCCTCCATCAGTGTTTGAAATATGTCGACACTAATGAGGAAGTCAAGACGGTGGTCGCGGATAAGCAACCATTCAAGGGGTTAGAAAATTATTTTACTGACTCCCTTCTATATGGTGCTGAGTCCGAAACTGAACCATCGGCCCATGGCACGGACAGCGGAGATGAAGCTGATACCGAAGCCGGGCTCGATTATAGTGAAGGTCTTGTATTAAATGACATTGAACCTCTTGTAATCGATCTTGACGGTGATGAATCGTCGGACGAAAGTTGTAACTGGCAACTTGCCGATGAAATAATAAAGAATGATTTAGAGTATTCGCCTTGTCTTAATGATGTAATGCAGGAATTGTATGATAATCCTAATCTACACATGCCAATTCGTTCGTCCTGCACGGCGATGAGATATCTGCAAAATTCAGCCGGGACAACGGTGATTCTACCTGCAAAGACAGGGGGTGAGAAAGAAATAATCTTTGGGAAAGGGAATCCATCCCCAGCTACTAATCTTTTCTTGGGTAGTAGCTCAGATGAGGAAAAGCCAGGACAACATTTCTCTCGATATAGTTGGCAAGCTAATGATTACATGGAGAGGCAAGGTTATGACCTCTCGCTTGGCGAAGGTCTTCATTTTGGTCAAGGAGTTAGGGTGCCACCCCGTTCTACTTATGTACCAAAAGGAAAACCAGATAATCATTATAGTCATAATAGAGGTCTAGGTTATGCTTCGTCATCTGAGGATGAAGATTGCCAACAGATCATCAGCCAGTTGATAAATGGAAGCGGGCATTCATCCGATACTTCAATGTGGGACTCCGACACGAGTATCGGAGAGAGATTCAAAGCCTTAATGTCGAACATGGCGACAGTTGATCCTTCTACAACTGAAGAAGACGATCAGTTGCCTATTTGGGAAGACCCATGGATGCATTACATGAATATCCAATATGTCGACCGATTTGAACAAAGAGAACCTCCGACTGAGGACAAAGTGGTCCAAATTAATATGGGTGACGACACTAATCCGAAACCTATATTTATCAGTGGTGACCTTCCACAGGACGAGAAAGAAGAGTTAATCGCCCTCATTAAAGAGTATATCGACGTTTTTGCTTGGAATTACGAAGATATGCCGGGACTCGATCCGAACGTAGCAATGCACACCCTCAATATAAAATCGGATGTTAAACCTGTCAAACAACAACAAAGACAGTTTCGTCCGCAAATTATGGAGGCGATAGAAGCTGAAGTCAAGAAGTTGATCGACTCAGGTTTTATCAGAGAAGAACAACATCCTGAATGGCTAGCTAACATTGTTCCAGTTCTTAAAAAGACCGGAAAGATCAGAATCTGTATTGATTTCAGAGATCTGAATGCCGCCTGTCCTAAAGATGACTTCCCACTACCAATTACGGACGTCGTTATTGACAATACTTGCGGATTCGAGAGAATATCATTTATGGATGGTTTCTCAGGGTATAATCAAATTAAGATGCACCCAGACGATGAAAAGCATACAGCATTCAGAACACCCATGGGGGTCTTTTGCTATACGGTTATGCCTTTTGGTTTAAAAAATGCTGGCGCCACGTACCAACGAGCCATGACGCAAATCTTTCAAGAACATCTGCGGAAGACCGTTGAATGCTATGTTGATGATTTGGTCGTTAAGAGTCGTGATAAAAAAGACCACATTAATGATCTGAAGACGATGTTTGATCTGATGAGAACTCATCAGCTAAAGATGAACCCGACTAAATCCTTCCTAGGAATGTCGAGCGGTAAATTTCTCGGATTTGTCGTCACCACAAAAGGTATTCATATTGATCCTGACAAAGTGAAGGCGATAAATGAGCTGCAACCCCCGAGAAATCTTAAAGAACTCAGAGGATTGCAGGGTCGTTTGGCATATATCCGTCGATTTATATCAAATCTGTCCGGAAAATGTCAACCATTCTCTAAACTTGCAAAGAAAGGCGTGTCATTCATTTGGGACGAAGCATGTCAAAAGGCGTTCGAGGATATTAAAGCATATCTAGCGAACCCACCTATTCTCGTTGCACCGAAATCGGGCAGACCGTTTCTGATTTATGTTAAAGCGACAAGCCATTCGTTAAGTGCATTACTTGCACAAGACGACGATAACGGTCACGAACAAGCAGTATATTACTTGAGTCGCACATTGGTAGGAGCTGAATCTCGCTATCCAATGATCGAGAAGGAATGCCTTGCGTTGGTATTCGCCGTCCAGAAAATGCGACACTATTTAGTTGGGCAGACGATTTATGTTATTTCTAACATAAACCCTGTCCGCGTATTCATGACCCAACCAGCATCCATGAATTGGCGTTTAGCTAGATGGGCTCTACTTTTATCGCAATATGACTTGTACTTTAAACAACAAAAATCGGTTAAAGGACGAGCTATTTGCGATCTTCTGGCGGAAAATCCTACAAAGGATATAGTCGAATTGTATGACGATCTGCCAGATGAAACTCACGAAGTTAATACTACCTCACATCAACAAGTGTGGCAGTTGTACTTCGATGGGGCTTCTCACGCAACCAATGTGGCAAGCGCACCCGGGTGTTCTAAAATCTCCTCAGGAGTGGGGGTCGTTTTAGTTTCCCCGAAAAAGCATGTTTTGCCTAGAGCATACTCGTTGACCGGACCATGTTCTAATAATGTGGCCGAATACAATGCATTAATAATTGGACTCAATTTTGCCAAAGAGCTGGGGGTCGAATACCTTGAAGCTTTTGGGGATTCTCAATTGGTAGTTAATCAAATTCGATGAGAGTATGAAGTCAGAAGTCCAGACCTGATTCCATACCATCAGGTGGCTATTGAGATGGCAAACTCATTTGAAGGATTTTTCATTGAGTATGTTCCACGTCTCCAAAACGCGTATGCAGACGCATTGGCGGCATTGTCAGTATCATTGGCTCAACCTCCCGAAACAGAACAATTGATTACAGTGAAGACTCACCAGCTTATCGTTCCAATCTACGATTCGGATGTTAAAGAAGCATACTCAACAGGAACTGAACCCGAAGTTCGAGATTGGCGTTTTCCCATTATCGACTATGTCCTACATGGTATACTGCCTGAAGATGTAAGAGAAAGGGAATTGATTCGGCGAAGAGCACCGAGATTTTACTACAACGCCATGGCACAAATGTTGTACCGACGAGCGTACGACGGTCTCTTACTTCGTTGTCTGTCCAGCAAAGAAGCGGAACAAGCACTCAAAGAGGCGCATGATGGGATATGCGGTGCACATCAACCCGGTCCTAAGCTCTGTGATAGACTTAGAAGAATCGGGTATTATTGGCCAACTATGGTAAAGGATGCAGTTGACTACGCACGACGATGTGAAGTGTGTCAGTTACATGCAAATTATATGCACCAGCCTCCCGAGTATTTACACCCATCGACAACATCATGGCCATTCGAAACTTGGGGCATGGATATCGTAGGTCCTATCTTTCCGCCTTCGGTTAAAGGGGACCGTTTCATTCTGGCGATTACCGATTATTTCTCAAAATGGGCAGAAGCAGTTCCACTTAGAGAAGTAAAGACGAATGATGTCATCAAATTTATCAAACACCATGTTATATATCGGTATGGTGTCCCAAGACGAATAGTGCATGATAATGGTCCTCAATTCGTCAGCAACGCGTTCATCAAGTTCTGCGGTAAATTCGGGATTAAAGACGTATCATCAACAGCTTATAACCCTACGGCTAACGGATTGGCCGAAGCTTTTAACAAGACTATCATCAAAATCTTGGCAAAATTGGTGAAAACCAATAAACGAGATTGGGACGACAAACTCGGTGAAGCCCTATGGGCTTATCGCACAACCGTCCGTACGCCAACCGGAACAACACCATATGCTTTAACATATGGATGTGAAGCTGTTCTCCCATTGGAAATACAGATTCCTTCCCTCCGTATCGCTCTCACAACGGGAATGACGACGGAAGAACATCATCGGAAACGTCTCGAAGAGTTAGAGATGTTAGATGAAAAGCGCTTGGAAGCTCAACAACAAATCGAGTTTTATCAAGCTAGAATTTCTCGGACTTTTGATAAAAGAGTCCGACGACGAAGTTTCAAAGAAGGAGATCTGGTTCTTGCCGTCAGAAGACCTATGTTTCTCACCTCTAAGAAGAAAGAAAAATTCGAACCTAAATGGGAAGGGCCATTTGTAATAGAAACAGTCTATTCAAACGGCGCATATCGCCTGGTTACCCAGGATGGCAACAAATTAATGATGCCAATAAATGGGAAGTTCCTGAAAAAGTATTACCCATAATACGTTCAGGATAACCTATGTAAAACGGAAAGTTCCTAGAGAATCCTGTATGGGATATTTCAGGATAATCCGTAATCTGTTGATTATTATGAATGGAAAATGATCATTTGGATAATATGTTCTTACTACTTTTGTTGAGATGAGATTTAATAACAATTAATCTTTCCTCACAAAACCCATTAACTCAATCATGGAAAGGGGAAACTCGATGATTCGTAGCCCCGCACCATGAAATTCCCCATCGATCAGATCAACCAAAGGTCATCGGTCTGTATCAGTTGACATGTTAATTCATGTCAAATTCTTATATTCAAAACCAAAATCCCCTTTCGATTCATTCCATGAACGAGAGGTCCACAAATCGAGTGATCAAACCTTTAAACAGTTCGGATCATCTCAAAACCCCCATTTGGTCAAACCTTCCTACAGTTAAGACCACAACCAAAATCCCCTCTCGATTCGTTCCATGAACGAGAGGTCCACAAACTGAATAATCAAACCTTATGACAGTTAGGATTATTCAAATCAATCCGGATTCCCTAAGTAGAAACCCCACTTTGAGTTTCCCCTGCACCAGGAGATAGAATATAAAATTCTTCCTCTCCAATTCTGGGTTTATCTCTACCAACAAACAAGAGACCAGGAGATAAAATATAAAATTCTTCCTCTCCGATTTTGGGTTTATCTCTACCAACAAACAAGAGACCAGAAGATAGAATATAAAATTCTTCCTCTCCGATTTTGGGTTTATCTCTACCAACAAACAAGAGACCAGGAGTTGGGATATGAAATTATCCCCCTCCATTTCTGGGTTTATCTCTACCAACAAACAAGAGACAAGGAAATGGAATACGAAATTATTCCTTTCCAATTCTGGGTTTTTCTCTACCAACAAACAAGAGACTCTGAACTAGAATATCCAAGTTCTTTCTTCACAAGCTTAGATTCGTTTTCATGCAAAGAGAACGTAATCCATCCACATTTTAAAATCCATGTCACATACACATGGGGGATGTTATCTCTATCCCTTATTAGAGATAAGCCTACATCTAACACATGTAGCCTACACATTCAATGTTGTAGCTTAAAGTCTAAAAGAGTTTAAGTCTTTTAGCCCAACGTTATATGTGAAACGGACTTAGATAATTCACATACTAGCCCGATTCAAACGGTGTCGGTAAAGGCATATCAAATCCGTTGATGGCTGAGGATTTGCCAAAAATCCTATAAGTATTGTGGTTATTTATTCTAAACAAGAATGAGTAATCATAATGAAATCTTAATAAGCAAAATGATTCAATATATATTGACCAAGAGTGTTCAAAGGAAGCTACAAAGATATATGCTCTCCAATTACAAAAAGTTTATATTGACTAATTTGATTTTCAAGTTTTGACAGCTCTAATGCATAAGTCTGTTCAAGTTCAGCCGTCAATTTAATCTTGAAAGCTTCTTCATCAACACTTTGAAGCGCAGCAACCTCTTGTTCCTTATCAGCAATTACTTTATCTTGAAGGTTTAGTTGCTGCAACAGGTCTTCCTCAATATGAACTTCTCGCGCCAACTCGGACTCCAAGACATCATAAGCATCTTTGGCCATTGCAAGTTCCTCCTCTAGGCGAGCTATTTCCGCTCGGCTCGATTCTAAATCCCGGTGTAGATTGACCTTAGCATGCGTTCTTTTGTCAATGATCACTCTAAGCTGGTGACTATGGGCTCTTAACTTTTGGAGTTCAGAGTTGGCCATTTTCTGGGAGTCACGCCAAGCTTGCAACCTGGATTCCATGTGAGAAGCGATATAGAAGGGTATGCCTTTAGCACGAAGAGCTTGTAGAAGTTCAATATGTCGCTTCAAATCAACCAAATAAGCATTGATCGAATCGGCTAACTCATTATACCCTTCCTCTCTGAATCCTGATATAAAACGCTCGAGAGATTTTTTTGTAACTCTCAAAGTGCAATCCTTTGAAGAGAATACGATCGACCATAGAGTTCAAAAAGGGGATGAAGCCTTGGAGATTGGAACAGATGACAGCCTTGGCCGGATCGTCGTCGACCAATAACGCTTGTATATGATTCGATAATGATGAAAGAACTGCGATGAGGGCAAATAAGTCAGTACAGAACATATGTATGCATACAAGACAACAGGATGAAACATACCAAGTTCGACAGAAGAGCCTTCAATATGACTTGGTTCACCCAAGGATGGTAGTCCGGATTCCTGAACAACCAAGGTTGGTTTAAGAACGGTAGCTGTCGACGCACCCGCTATATCAGATGGTTTTTCAACTAAAGCCTCAGAAAACGACGGGTCCAAACTAAGAGGCTCCTTAGGAGGGGATTCTACAAACAAAAAGATTACGATGATCATAATGGAATGATAATTCGAGATTTGAAACTAGTTATGGGTAAAACTTACCAGCTCTGGGCACAACATCAGCCGACGTACCAACTTCTTCAGTTGGTCTTGCTTTTGTTGTGACTGGACTAATCTGGGGAGTGACGGTGACTTCTATCATCATGGGGTCCATAGGAGTACGAGGTTGAGATTCAAGAACTAATGATTGCAAATCAACTTCAGTTCCTGTCCATGGCACGAGCTCACGACCCTCTGGCTGATCAGTCGTTCCAGTGATTGTAGTTGTATCAGCTTCGATGGCTGGTCCTATAATTCAAACATTTATACGATTAATCAAGTTAGAAAATGTAAGGTGAGAAGTTTACAGAATAGAAGCCTTACTCTCAGAAGGACCTGCTTCTGTTAAATCAGCGCCAATCGTTGATTCTGTGGCCGCACCAGTGTCTTTCCCGAACAACAAATCGGAAATTTCTTGATGATCGCCCTCTGAAATATCGATACGGTAATCGAAATCAGTGAAGTCGTCGATTTTAGGAGTATGGGCGATTCCTCCTTCTGCTGGTTCGCTCGTTACGATATCTACAGGAAGTACATTGAGTTGTAAATAACTTATGAATTCAGGTGAATTTGCTCAAGATGAAGGTTAATTTTACCTTTGCCCGTCGGGACAACTTCAGCAGCTTCGCTACTTGTGCCAACTTCTTTTAGTTTAGCTAAAAGAATAGAAAGCACACAGGTCATTAGAGGAGGCACACGGTCCGATTCATTCATTTCTCGGATTTCTCTTCCCAGAGGAGAAAGATCAGTACCTGTGTCCGTAGCTGAGGGATCCATTTCAGGAGGTGGTGGAATACCAGCTAGTCCTTCTTTCAAAGCATCCTGCATCTGTTGGACATAGCTGGTCTCTTCGGTCTCCATACCTCCAGGAGAAGCAGCATCAACTCGCAGTTCTCCTTCTTCTCGACTCCCTACATAAGTTGAACATAAAATGAGTTTGAGTATATAAATAGATGTAAGAGCGACAAAAACAAATAGTTACCTTGCTCATCTGAAGAAGCACTGTGATCAGACATCTCCTCTACTGCCGGAAGAGAGACACGCGGTTTGGAAACAGATTTCTTCTGTCTCTTCGATGAACGCATTTCACCCCTAACTCCAGATTCCTCATGGCGATGCTTGGTGCGTGATTCAACCCTAGGAGGAGCTTGAGTTTGAGCTTGAGCAGAAGGTCGGGATCTTGGCCGAAGAGCAATAGGCACTATATCTTCCTCATCCTCTTCATCGCAACTAAGAACCTCTACTGTCATTCGGTTCGGATGTTCCATAACAACTCTCTCTCTCTCTTCCTTTTTGGAGCATCTGGTGGTTGAGCAGTAGCAGCAGACGGGCGCACAAGCCCTCTTTCAAAGAAAGAATCAGGAAGACCTGATCTTTCCTCGGAACTTGAACTTTCACCCTCCTCCTCACAAGTCTCCGTCTTCTCGGAGTCGAATTCTTCTTCACTACCGGCTGAGCGAGCCGGTTCTTTTCCTTTCCTAGACAATTCGGCGGCCTCTTTCTTTCGAGATGAAGTCGTAACTTCACGTGTCGTTCTGCCTGAGCGCCGCGGGATTGTCTCTTCTTCTGGCTCAGGCACACCTCGGTATGGGGTGACAGTATTGGCAGCCATCAGCCACTTGCAATACAAGAAAGTCATCCGCAGAGGCGGCGATTCTAAAGGGAGGTCGAACTCAGCGCCTGTACAGCCAGCAATACTCCAAAACCAGGCTCTCGCGCCATCAATGAGTCCTCCTCGGAAGCTTAAGTGACGATTCGGGTTACCGACATATATCTGGTCGTAGCCGAATTGACGAGCAAATCGACATGGGAGATATGGTTCGATAAGACAAATGTCTCTTACCCGAAATAACAAGTAACCGGGTCGGATGTTCATCAACCATCTGAAGCATCCAACATCCAAAATAGTGCGATTCTGTCTTGGATCTTCGGTATCCGCTAAAGTGGTATTGTAGGTGCCAGAGAACCAAGGGAAGCAGGGGAAGAATTCCCAACACTTATGGATTTTGAACTGCCTTGATATGTCCGGCTCTCGATGTTTAATCCACTTACAACCCTCAAGATTCTGTAACAGAGGAAGATGAGGATCTACCACCCTAGGAGCTTCCATTAAATCGGGCCGGTGAAGTACTAACCAGGCCATTAGATAAGTATATGGCAACTCCAGCTTCGGAACTAATAGGCTGGCGGAGGGTTTCTTTTTCTCCTGAGTGAACACAGTGATTAACTGCCGTAATCCACTGTGAATGGCAGCCACCATAGCAGGAAGCAAGGACAATTTGCGACCTGTAGCTAACTGGACGGCTGGATATAATACTTCCATCGGCATCACATCAGAAGACTGGTGGGGAACTACGCACCTCTTTAGCCACAAGGCTAGAAAACCAGGCAGCAGAGCATTAGAGCTAATCGAAACACTGGCCTGCCACAGATAAGAACGGAATTTCGTCCCATGTGGAAACCCATCTTCTGAATGAGAGGTGTAAGTCTGGGCGTTTGTTTTCTCCAACAGCCGATTGATTTCATCTGTACTCATAGGAGACAATTCGCATACATCTCTCGAGCGGTCTTCCAGGTTTTTGAATAGATAATCGGCGAATTGTTTTAAGCTGACTTGAGGAGACTTCCTTCTGGCTTTAGTGTCCATCTCAGCTGTAGCTATGTGATAATGGCAAGTTAATTCCCATAGAACGTCATGAGTCACAGACGACCGATCCTTTATCTTGTTCAGTTGATTGGTAGTCGGGAAGAACTCTTGATATAGGACGTCGCCTATTGGTAAACCAGACACCTGCATCATTTCATGCAGTGGTAGTCCGAGCTCCCCGTTCTGAGTAAAGAATGTATTAGTGTCCGGGTTGTAAATCTCGAACAAACAGAGAAAATGACCCACACTAATCTGCAGACCACTCATGGTAGCACGAATCGGGATCGCCAACCCCAAATCGTTTAACTCTCGCTTCCAACGCTTCAACGCATAACGGGTCATTCTGGTCCACCACCATTTCTCTCCGAAATAATGTACCCATCCATAACATCTGAAACTCTCTCGGGGTAATATTTTGCCCGCTGCTGCTAACCGATTCTTCACGGTATTGGCTTGCGCTATCTTTTCATTCTGAGGGATGTTGTCTTGTCCTAAGACACCTGGATGAAGTCCTCGTATCGAAGCTCTCTCACTTGAACCTGGGGTGGCTTCCTTCCCTATAAAACCACAATGAATGCTTTCATGGTTTTCGGTCAGTCTCCAGAACATCTCGCGGTTAACTGACAAATTCTTGAATTTCAACAGTGAATGATCCCGAGGAATCAAAGGTAAATATAAGAATGACGACCCGCTTTGATGTAACCATTGTGCGGGCTTGCAGAATGCGACCTCTGGATCCTTCGTGGATGTTTCCGGTAAAAGTTGCTGTTTTCATTACTTGTTCTCTTTTTCGAGATCTGTTACAACTTCAGGCGTTACAACAGAATTTAAATGAAAACAAAAGGATTTACAACTTAAACGAAAATAAACACGAGAGCCCGGTTTGGTACGGTC
>BQKN01049155.1:0-15931 GCA_022839385.1 Asparagus kiusianus | reverse complement strand
CACACTATGTTCGGAGTCGGAGGCCATGGAGTGGAAGGGTTTGCGACGGTGATCTTTCGTCTCGCAGACTTTTCTCGAAAAAGAAGGAGCGTGGCTGAAGAAACGGCGAGTACGGGGAATATATCTGAAAATCTGACGGTCACGATCTGTCCCCTCGAACGATCGAACGGTCCAGATGCCTCGCGGCGCTTCGGGCTCAACACCATTTAAAGCCCCGCTTCTCGAGACCCGAACCGACCGATCGGATGAAGCCCAAGAAGCAAGGCACCCTGTCACTTCGCCATTAATGGGCATTGACACGTCTTTAATTCCTTAGTTGGCAAGCATTTGGGCCCGCTGGAAGACGCGTGGCACGAGATTTCTCCTACAACCTAAACTCGCCTTTTCGGGAGTCTCGCTTACGTTCTAAATTCGCCAGCGACATTGGCACAAATCCGCCAATGCTAGAGATTCGCCCTCGGTTCGAATTCGCCAGCAGTCGAAGTTAATCCTCATGGCGAACTCACCGACGGTTTAACACGACTCTCTCGGCGAATTTGCCGACCCGTATTTGAGTTGAGTTTTCACCCAAGTGTTGCGACCTGAAACCGCTGATGGCTATGCCAAAGAAATATTAAAGGGGTTATATCCAAAAGGAACACGACGAGGAAGAACACAAACTGTATCAAATGCTTCTAGACAGTACATTTGAACAAAGTTATGTTTTTTGCAAATCGCGAAAGTCATAATATTACGTTCGAAGAAGCAAAACATGCACCCAGTGTTTAAGATAATACATCTGAACAAAGTCGTGACATAGTTTCAAAAGCAAGACAAATAAACAAAGTGTCTTAAACATGAATACATGGTGGGGATCCTAATCAAACACACTGAAAGAAGAAATGTCTTCCTTGGCCAATGCCACCTTCCTTGCGAAGTCCTCACGAGCCTTGTCCTCGGCCGCCTTCCTAATGCGATCCTCAAAGCTCGATCTGGCGGCGGCATCCTTCTCACGCAAGGCTTGAAGACGTTGAGTTTCCTCCTCAGCTTTCTTGCTGACCTTGACAACATCGGATTGGAGCTCCTTCCAATTCGTCTCCGCCTGCCTCAATTCGGCTCTCAGGCGAGCCATGGTGCGATTGAGGTCGATAACTTGATCCCCCAACTGCTGTTGTTGGCTCACCCAGAAATTAGTGATGGATTCCGAGTCAGCAATTTCTTTGAAGCGGACCTCCTGTTCCTGGGCCTCCAGACATCGGAGATGAGCCAAACAAGACTCCACGTCCGGGCCCTCCCGCAGCAATGCCTCTAGCCCTGTCATACGCGACTCCAGAAGACGAAGTTCTCGCATACAACGGGTGAAAAGCCGATTTTCGCCCGATCGTCGAATGTCTACCGCACGGTCCAGGAGAGATTGCTTGAAACTGGCAAAACTACCCAAGCCGAGATCGACAAGAGAAATTACCTGTCTCACAGCGTTCTCGAACTCCTCGACGTGGGCCTGCCAAGACGAGGAGCCAGGGGGAGTAGGCTTTTGACCGGGGGCGAGCATTGCGATTGGGGGAACCTCGAGACAAGGTTCCATTCCTAGTTGCGGAGCAGAACCCTGGGCAGGAGGAGCCTCCGGGCTCTCGGGCTCATCATCGGATATCAAGATAGGTTCCGCCTCGTGCTCTTCAGGAAGCGGTGCATCATCATGGGCTGAGAAGCACAGTGAGGGCATGGAGGAGGGATCTAAGCAAGAGATACCTATCCATGTCTAAATAGGGTTTGAACTGGGAACATACCTTCGGCAGCGGCCGCTCTGGCCGCACCCGAGGAAGACGCCTCCTTCCTCTTCTTGGAAGTAACCCTCTTCGTCTTCGGTGCCATCTGGGAGACACAAGGTAATCAGGATCTCTTCTGAGAGGAACGATGAGAAAGCCTTGGCTTTTCTTGACGAAGGGAAAAGGTACTAAAATACCCCGATCCTAGGAGGTTATGTGCGGTTCGATTGGACCCTTCAATCCCAAACAGTTAAGGAGGAAACCGAATATCCCGCATCCTATATGAATGATTGAGATTCGGAAGTTTCGGAGCATGATCTCTAACCAACAGCCCAGATCAGGCGTGAAGGATGAAGAGACCCATCGCACTGCAATTAAGGCAAGACGGCGCACCCACGTCTCTGTGACTGATGTGCACGTGGGCGGACACACGACCCGCTAAAAGCGGAGTCCACCTGTATCTGGAACGCCGCTAACAGAACAACTGCGAATTCATCAATTTGTAAGATTCGCCAGCAGACGAAACGGGCCTGTATCTGGAATCTGCCAAGGGAAATTTCCCTCAACTTAACATCAACTAGTGCATTAAAATATCTATACTAAATATAGTATGCACACAAGCCGTGATCGCCAGAAGCAAAAGGATAATTTCATTCATGAAAAAGAAGTCATGTTACAGCAAAAAAAAAATTAAAGGCGAATTACAAGGATTTCAACCGCAGTTCCGCCTCACGAACTTTTGCAGCATGGCGGAGCTCAAGCCTCCTTAAGACCTCTCGGCGAATCTCTTCCTTAGTGCACGAGATCAAGTCTTGAATGGCCACCTTGACATCCTTGAGGGCTCGAGCCTTCTCCCCAACCGAGTCAGTAGTCAACTGCCAACGGGACTCAACGCCCTCCAACTCCTTTGCCACCTGATCAAGGGCCTCCCCTTGAACAGCAAGAGAGGCCTGCGCGTCAGCTATGACCTGTTTCAGCCTCTCCACTTCGAAGGAAAGTCGGGAGAACCGGCTATCAACCGTCTCTTGCTCGCGAGCCACCCGCGCATCCTCGGCCTGGGCCTGCTCCAGCTCCGCTGACAACTTTAACTCCAGCATCAGATTCTCGTTCAGGCGACGATCCCGATCTGCCAGGGTTACTCAAACTTCGTGAGAGGCGAGATCAAAGAGGTTGGAACTCTCCGCACGAGCAGTGAGCAGCTGCTGAACCGCCACCTCCACTTCGTGCAGGCGCTGAAAGTAAGGCCTCGCCGCAATGGTGCCGAGCCTCTTACGCAAGAAGGACGCGTCGTCCTCGAGAACTTCCTTGAATTCCTCGAAGGGACAATTCCCCTCCAAGACCTGCCGAGTGCAGTGGGCCAGAGTGTCTTCGAAGTTGGCCACAGCTCGCGCCACCTGCTTCTTTCGCCAGCATTCCATAGGAGAGAGAGAGGCATCTTCGACAGAGGATGAAGCCACAGTCGGAGTACCGGTAGTCACGATTGCAGAAGCGACGACCGGCGTTGCCGGAGCCGGAACAATCGCTGGCGCCGCCAGAATGGTAGTGGCAGAGTCACAGGTCACCAACGCCGGTGAGGAAGTGACCGTCAGCCCAACGGGAATTCCCCCTTGAGCAGGAGACTCTCGCGCTGAGCGCTCACCCCCGACCGGTGTCCCCTCGAAGCTAGGGGTTCCCCCTTGTCGATCCGCAGGGACCACCACCTCCTCCTCACTTGATAGCGCCTCGTGAATGGAGGCGTTGTCATCCGTCTCGGATTCTCCAGAATGACCCTCCCAAGAGGGAGGATCCTCCTTGCCAGCACTTTCATGGGAGGGGCCAACTGCGGATACAAGGAAAATGATAACAATTAGTATCCCCTTGGCCTAGAAGGGCCAACAGCAATGAAACTCATGCTTACCTGAACCCCCTGGTTCTCTTTCATCTCCACTCCCCTCATCTTCGTCAGAAGGGATAGGGATCACTTTCTCAACTGCACGAATTCGATATGAACAGTCAGAAAATACGAATCTAACCTCGTACACAAGGACATCGTATCGAAAGACTACCTCTCGGTACAGATGCAGGAGTCATTGAGACCCCCGCCTGTGACTCCACACCGGATGAAGGGAGCATGTCCTTCAAAATCGCCGGAGCCACCTGCGGCGCAGCAGAAGGAGCAGGTTGAGCAATTTCCGCCCCAGAGGCAGTACCTGCCCGACCAGCCGCCACTCTAGTGGTCACCATAGTCTCCTCACCATGGGCCCTCTTGGCCACTTCCACTCTAGAGCTCTCCGCCGCTTCTCGCTGCCGTTTCGAGAGCAACGAACTACTCGGAGATAAGAGGGGCGCTCCCATACGCCCAGCAATCTCACTACGGGCTCGCTCCAGGCACTGGCTCGCCCGGGTCAACTCAACAGGCTCCCTCTGCTCGTCTTGGGAATCTAGAGGAAGACCGGGAGAAGGAACTCGTGTTTCAGGCGCCTCAGATTCATCTGTGCCCGCGCCCTCACCCGCAGAATCTCCTGTAGGGCCTTCCATGAGCAGCTCCCTAGCCGCTGCACGACCCCTCCGCCTCGAAGGTTGAGGAGATCCTCTTGGGCGACGCCCGCGTTCTGCCAGGCACGAGCTCTGAAACCGGAAGTCAACGGGATTAGCACTGGCGCCCCGATACCACCGACAGTACGAGAGCGTGTGGTGCAGGTCACGATCCTTCGAAGGTAACTCAAAATGGGCGTCGGTACCACCAGTATGAGTCCAGAACCATCCCCGAGCTCCGTCCACCAGCCCTCCTTCAAAGCGCAGATGGGGATTGGCGTTGCCCACGTACAATTAATCGTACCCAAACTGGCGGGCAAACCTGCAGGGGACATATGGCTCGAGATAGCATGTGGAGCCCGTTCTTAAGACGTGGTACCCCGGCCGGATGTTTACCAACCACCGAAAGGCGCCGCGAGGGAGGGTTGTGTAGTGATCCGCCGTCGGCGCGTCCCTGAGAGATTCTTCGTATCCGCCCCCACTGAAATAAGGAAAAGAGCGACGAAAGTTGTAATTCCCAAAATAGGAGAGCATCTTCCTTGCATCAGGGATATCCTTGCACTTCCAGGAGCACTTCTCCAAGCGCTGGACGAACAGGACAAACTTGTCACCTTGGAGCACCGCTGGAGCACTCATTAAGCACTCACAGTGGTATACGAACCACGCCATCAGATAGGTATACGGCAGCCCCACCCGAGGATTGGGAGTCCTGATGACCTCTCCTTCTCCCTCATCAATGGCCGATACGCGGCAAAATTGAGCTGTCAGGGTACGAAGCCCCCGATGGATGCACGCTATCGTCGCCGAAACCAGGGAATAAGACTTCCCGTGAGCCAAACAAACCGCCGGGTATACGACCTCCACAGGAAGAGCTTCGAAAGAGTGAGTGGGGATTACGCACCTCTTCAACCATAACATGAGGTACCCCGCAAGCAGCGCCTTCCCTGAGATGGGTGACTTCGCCTGATGGTGGAAAGAGTGAAAGACTGTACCAGACTTAAATCCACCTTCATCACGGTCGAGAGTCACGGTTCCCCCATCTTCGGCTATCCTCGCCTCCACCTCGGACTGGTCGCATATGCCCAACGGGAGGGCAGGCTTCCCCTTAACATCGTTCCCCGGGAACAGGTAATCAGCCCAATTCTTGTGGCTGATCCCCTTCTTCTTCCCTTTATGATCTGCTACCCCCAAGACGCTGAGGCAGATGTGGTAGTGGCAGAGTAACTCCCACAAAGTTTCAACCGCCGAGGGCGAATGGCTTAACAGCTGATCTATCTCAGCTTGATCGGGGACGTACTCCTCGTAAGGAAAGTCTCCCAGGGGCAGACCCGACACGTCGTGCATCTCGTGAGGGGTGATGCCAAGCTCACCGTTGGGGGTGAAGAACGTGCCGCTTTCCGCGCAGTACAGCTCCAGGATGCTGTGGAACTGAGAAGCGTTGATCCGCAAGCCATGTCGCGTGGCTTCGATGGCCGCGTACAGCTCCGTGTTCTTGAGATCGGCATTCTTAGCCAGAACACGGTCAGTAATCTTGGACCACCAAGTGTCGCTGCCGGGTGCAGAATAGACCCACCCCGGAGCTCTAAAATCCTTCGGGGGAAAGCTCCCTCCGACTCGGAAGAAGCGATGACGGAAGGTCTCCGCCGCTGATATCGACTCCCCCACGGGCAGTTCAGCGGACAGTAAGCCAGGACGCAAACCCGTCACACGCTTACACGAGCCATCCACTCCGTATCCAGCGGTAGAGCCCGTGAAAACGCCACAAGTGACCCCGTCCTGAGTTGGGGTCAGCTCCCAGTTCATCGTCCGAGGAACCGCGAGGGATCGCAGCTCAACGATCGAGAACCCCCTCGACATGCTGGGGAGGTAGTAATGAGTCCCTTCTACCATATGGAACCACATGCTCTCCTTGAGCAACAGGGCAGAGGGGTCGGTCGTGGCATCGCCGAACAAAAACTGAGGTTTCGGCAGCTCTGTCCTAGCATCATCTGTCAGCGCCGCATCGGTCATCAACTCGCGCAGCGTCAAGTGGTGACCGTCTGTGACCCTCTTTATCAAGCCATTCGGCTTGTCGGCGGTGAACGCTGGTACTAGAGCCAGTGAGGGAAATCGGGGAGGAGCCGTGTAGTTCGTACCACCGGCGTGGCCAATGGCCACACCCTCCGGGAAAGCTTCATCGGAGAGAGTTGCTGCAAGAAAGGAAAATCAATTAAGGCAAAATTCGCTATAGGGGTAAAATCGTCCATCAAGCAGAGGTGGGCGAAATCGCCTGTCAAAAGGGGGAACCCACTTCGAACAAGGTTTACCCGTACAAGCGACACTGCCCTCCAACAGGAAAAAGTCGAACTCGCCTATCAGGCTGAGTTCGCCCACGAAGATAAAGGTTACCCTCTAAAGGCAAATAGGGCAAGCTTTGCCCCAAATCGGGGAAACCGCCAAAGGGCGGCGGAATTTCGGGATAATGGGCAACACTCATCTCCCCAAATTCGACGCCTAAGACCTACGCGAGGTCATCCAGCAAACCCATCGACATACCTGAGCGCAACTCCGGAGCGCTGGCGGGCATGCCGGCGGAGAGACGATCGGAGTAACCTCCAGGGCCTGCACCCCTCACTTTGCGCCTCCTGGGTTTTGGAGCCATTGAAAGATGGGGCGGAAACTCTTGTCTCGGGAATTCTTTTCAAGATTCAACAGCACGATGAATCCCAAAGGAGGAAAACAGCGGGTTTAAAAAGGGGGAGTTGTCCACGTGGCCGCGATCGCCCTCGAGGGGCGAATCCCCCACGAACGGGAAACGTGGCCACGATCAAATTCGACGGTCCAGATCACCCTCATCGACGGTTGCATCCAACGGTTGAATTCGAAAACCACGACCACGATCAGAACGAGGCACATGGAGCGGAGCCAAACTGTCGAATCATGATAATACTACGCCGCGTTAAGCTGGAAAAACACGAAACCCCATAAATGGACACGTGATCTACTCACATTAGGCCTACTTTCGCCCAAAAGTAAAGTCTCGATGACGAAGGCTCGAATGAAATCCGCAAGTCACTCAAAATTTCGCCACCTATGCCTAACTTCGCCCGCGCGACTCAACTCGCCTTCAGGAGGCAGGCAACTCGCCCAAAACCTAGAAACCGACAAGGGGACTTCATTAAGACCCGCGCCCTAGACGGCTAGGGGTCAGAATAGAAATCTTAGTGCTAAGCCTAAGAGAAACTACTCGACAACTCATCATACTGAGGGGAATAGTATGGCTAGCCCGATTCAAACGGTAATCGGTAAAGGCAGATCAAACCCGTTGATAGCTGAGGGTTTGCTAAAAATCCTAATGTACTTGATCCATCCGAAGCTGCTTTATTCAAAGTATTCCAGACCACACGTAAGTCGGTTTTGGTCTGAAAACTTTGAAGGGGGTCTTGTAGACAGTAAAAATTACCGCGGCGGATTAGTGAACGAATTCGCCCACAGAACAGGGCCACCCTCTCTTAGGAGAATAACCTACTAAGTGGATTCGCCGGCATGAGGGCCCCCACATCGGTCGCACCCGCCAAATCACATGGATCCGCCAGTGAGGCGAATCCGCCTTCATTAGCCAAATCCGCCCGCCGAAGAGGAGCTCAAGTCCGCCCCCAAATGCCAAGGCCACTTGCCAAGAGCCACGTCTGCCTACGTGAGCCAGAGACCAGGTTTCCAGGGACAAGCCTTCTCTGCCTCCCACGATGCAAGGTAAGGAGGCACAGTACCCCAAGTTCGTCAGACGGCAGTCCGTAATTCAAGCGAACGAGACGGGCGCCGAACCGGCCTGTAGACTCATAAGTGCGGGTCACCTCACCCATCAGAATGGAGAGCCGAAGCCGCTGGCGCGCGGCAAGCTGTCGGGAGTCCGTCCAGGCACGAGACGTCCATTCTCCCGCCCCTATTCAGACATAGGGTGAGGGGAGGAAGGGTACATCACCTCAGGACCGCCGGATGGTCACTCGGTACCTCGCCGCACCAGTGAACGGACGGTTGCCAGAGCCATCTACGTCCACATAAATGCAGCGTACCGCGCTCCAAGCGAAAGGTTAGAGCCACCAGCGTTCGACGAGCTGTCCAGGTCCACTCAAGTGTCTGGCAGTCGCCGTCACGAGTGCGAGGAAGGGCTTTCCCACTCCTACACGACGTGACACGACATGTAACCCCAAAAGACAACCGTTTGTTGTACAGAGGACAATAGGATGTCCTTGAACAGTGTATAGTCACATCCCATGGTTCAAGGGACAGCCAAACGGTCCCCCTCCCACTTAAAAAAGCTCCTTGCAGCAGCCAAAAAGCGGAGGGATTAATAAGCAAAAAAAAAGGAGATCGATCAAACAAGGATCTCCAAGGAACGAAAGGATCCGAACTCCTTTACCCAGAGCTTCTACTGAGTACTGAAGCTCTCCCCAACAACCTCGGTCGAACCGTCCAAGGGAAGCAGACCCGGCGCGAGCACCGGGCGAAGCATCCTGTAGCTACCTCAAAGTCCCCACAAATTTAAACAAAGGGGGCATTCCCTCTGCTTCTGTCGTAATTCAGATTGATTTAGTTTGTAATAAGCTTTCTTATAAATACAAACAAAATCCCTCCCCTTTCCCGGGAAAATCAGAAATTTACACCTACAATCAGGTGCGTTCTTATCAGTACCGCGTTTTGGAGGGACAACGCACCACTGAGGGTCGCGTTTATGTTGTATCACTCGCGGCTCGTAATTGGGCTCATTGCCGCGAAGCATGTGTTCTGGAATAGGAACGCACTTCTTGGCTGCGGCTTCGGAAACGCAATCTTTGCATTGGACCTGGGATCGGTTTTCTCGAAGATGCGCTCGTCGGATGGATCTCCTCCGTCTTCGAGCTGCGTTCTTCTTGGCTTGCTTCAGGATCTTAGCCGCGTCATTGTTGACAGTGGTTAAATCTTCTTGTACCAGAGGCCTTTTGCTACCCACTACACATTTCAACGCGGGTATAGGATCTTCAACCTGCAGAGCGAGTTTGAGGCTTTGGCCGAAGGAGAGGGCTTTCTTCGGCTTCTCTGCAGCGAGCTGGATCTCTGTAGAGGCTTTCTGGGTGTTGCGCCTGACTTTGTGGCTCAACGATCCAGAGGAAAGAGCTTCCTCATACTTGGCTTGATCAAATTCAACTACAAGGGTCTCAACGGTCGTTCCAACGAGGTGAGCATCAGATTGCACCACCACTTCTTCGTCAGTGAAGCTAGTCCCCAGCGGAGTCGCCATCTTTTGTATGTGGAAAATTTTGTAACAAGAAGAATAGTAAAAGAATTGTATTTGATTTTATTCTCTCTAACTGCTTAGAAAAAGAATGATTATAACTCTCTCAATTCTCGATTACAATTTGAATTCCGGGGCACAAAAGAGAAGAAAATAAGTTTAATTTTCTCCTTTGTTTAAAACTGGGTTCTTCACGGTGGCGATGAGATGCTTCCTTCGAGTGCTCGCGTCGAATTTGCTTCTCGTTGACGATCTGAATACTTCAACTTGCTGGAACAACTGACTTTTTATAGCTGATAACTCTTGTCGAGTATTGTAACTCAGAACGAGTAACAAACTCTGATAACAAGAGTTGTTTGAACCGAAAATGATTCGGTTAATTTGCTAAATATGTAATATCTGAATTCCTCAATGGATGTTGATTCTCCAGACTGTATAATAAAGAGTTAAATCTCCAACTCTTTCTCACAGAAAATCCGATTTAAACCTCCCAGGATCTGATTATCCAAAATCCGACCCCTAACTCTGTTGAGTTTGTTGATATTTATAGGGGGATCAGGGGTGTAACCGCCCCCATAATCCGCGCCTAAGTGGGGGATTAGTTACCCCATTAATCGGGTGTAACAACCCACGTAAACCATTCCCCAAATCGTGGGTTGAGAACAGCTTCAAAGTTGTTATGATCGTGTTTGAATAAGTCAGACGAGCTGCATTGTGCGGCGATGAGCTGCGTTCGGCAGTGGTTGAAGAGCTGCGTTGAGCAGCGATGAGCTGCGTTCGGTAGCTGTTGATGAGATGCGTTGAGCAGCGATGAGCTGCGTTCGGCAGCGGTTGATGAGCTACGTTGAGCAGCGATGAGCTGTGTTCGGCAGCTGTTGATGAGCTGCGTTAAGCAGCGATGAGCTGCGTTCGGTAGCTGTTGATGAGCTGCGTTCGAGCTGCGATGAGCTGCGCTCGGCAGCGGTTGATGAGCTGCGTTGAGCAGCGATGAGCTGCGTTCGGCAGCTGTTGATGAACTGCGTTGAGCAGCGATGAGCTGCGTTCGGCAGCTGTTGATGAGCTGCGTTCGAGCTGTGCATGTCTCTTTTGTCTTTATATATGGATGACACCAATGACCAATCAAAAAAGGTGCTATTCAGGTCGTTTGTGATAATTGAGATGTCCCAATAACGCTCTATCAATTGCAGGTCACAATCTTCACTAAGATATCTTGATCGTGAGCTTCTCAGCATGCTGAAGATTTGCTTATGGCCCTCTAGATCTTCCCGCTTTTCTAAAATCATTACACTGCTCATCAGCATCTCTGATAGTTGCTAATGTGATTTCAGCCATGTTGTTGTCTTGAAGATCGTCTGATTGTAATTTCCATTGATCTACCTGGAATGACTTTCTGAAAGCCGTCATATTGTAACCTTCAGCATCAGTGTTTGATGGAGAATCAGCTATCTTATTATAAATTTTAGACAGCCTACAATGTCGCAGTTCTGGTTCCTGTATTTAGCGACTTCTTCTCTAACTTCCTTGAGATCTCCTTTGGTAAATATTAACCCCATACTCCTAACGAACATGTAGAAATAGTTAAGGTAGTTCTGATCTCCTTAAACCAAACAAGATAACTTTTGTGTCTTGATGACAATGAACTTAGTCAAACAAGCTAAATCTCAAGTAATCATTGTTAGATCCATTAGTAGGATTGACTTTTGCCTCTTATTCGATAGTAGGAATAACATCAGTCTCAGTCAATGCAACAGGAACGATAGTAACAACGAATTTGCTTGGATCTTTGAGATATTCCTTCAACTTATATGAAGGTGTATTCAGTGTCAACAACACCAGCAAAAAGATCATTGTAAGTATTGATGAACACCCCACACTCAGCTACAAGAGTTGGGTAAGAGAGAGCCAATGACAGCAAAGCAACCATAGAAACACTAGCTGCAAACTTGTCAATGAGGTCATCCTCAGTAAGGTTGAGCACCTTTGGGCTAAAAACAGATCCATTGTCATAAACATAGAGAACCACAAGCCCATATGAGAAGGACCTTATCTTAAATTTGGCCAGAAGGACAACCTCAGAGGAACCCACTTTGTCTCGTTTCTTGATCAATTCAACTGGTGTAATGATTTCAACAATACCCTTGTTAATCTTTGTTAGAATGTTAAGCCATTTGAAAGGATGAGCTGTGAGAAGGATCGAGTTTAATATTGTCAGCTACATCAATCATAACCTGTCTATACTCATCCAAGAGGCTGTATAGCTTCTTGTTGTAAATTAGTTTTTTCTTGGCTTTCGTCACCTTGATGGCCATTGCTAGCTTCTCTGAGTATCTGACGATGTAAAATAACCCTAATGGTGATGGTGATTCGACATATGGGCCAAGACAAAGCAAATTGAAGGAGGTACGATTTGTTTGAAATATCCAACCAAGAATGGTTGCTAAAATGCTTGTGTTGAGAGGCCAAAAACGCACAAATGAACCCTGTATCTGAGATTTAAAGTGCAGGGTGAACTTTACATTTAGAATTTCAACCAACACGAACGTAAAGGTCGTATTTTGGGTAGGATTTTTGCCTAAAATCTCGTCCTTTCTTGACAGCTCACAGCTGTCTATAAATAGACCGCTGGGGTCAAATCAAGAGTCATTCAACTCTTTCATCTTCTCAAAGCTTTTAACAAAAAAAATTCGTTTAATTTCTCATCCGAGCACTGTTCATCTTCTCCAATCGTCAACAACAATAGCACCCAAGAAGAAGACTGCCTCAAAATCCAAAATAGTCACTGCCACGGCTCAGAAACTATCATCGGCTTCGATTGCGGCATCGTCGCAGCACAGATGGGTGCTCCACCACCACAAGTTCCTTCCGTCGGCAGTGAGTGCTGACCTTCATGGCTGTAAAACTTGCTTCGACAAGTTTTGACCTCTAAAGAGCAAGGAAACTCGTTCTAATGTTGTAACACAGAGTTTGATTTCTGCGTTTAATTTTTCAAAACACAGGGTTTGAATTCTGCGTTTGATGTTTGAAACGCAGGGTTTGAAATCTGCGTTTGATTTTTTAAAATATAGGGTTTGAACTCTGCATTTGATTTTTTTTAAATGTAGGGTTTGAACTCTGCGTTTGATTTTTTTTGAAACGCAGTGTTTAAACTATGCGTTTGATTTTGGAAACGTAGGGTTTGAACTCTGCATTTGATTTTTTTTAAACATAAGGTTTGAACTCTGCGTTTGATTTTTTTTTGAAACGCATGGTTTGAACTCTGCGTTTGATTTTTTAAAACACAGGGTTTGAACTTTGCGTTTGATTTTCCGAAATGCAGGGTTTAAACTCTGCGTTTGACTTTTTAAAACATAGGGTTTGAACTCTGCGTTTGATTTTTTGAAACTACTTTGCGTTTGATTTTTAAAAAGGCAGGGTTTGAACTCTGTATTTGATTTTTTTTGGTTCTGCGCTAACTAATTATTTCTTCTATTTGTAGTGCTCTATTCTAATGAGCTTCTTTCCTTCTATCACAATTTTGGGCATGAAGGTGGTGTGGACTACAACATGATATTCAACCTACACCGAGAACTTCCCATCTTCAAAGGTACTAACAAGGAGCATGTGGATACTACTACTCAAGCCTCTCCAGTGACTCTCAGGATCCTAGTTACAGATGCCCGATTTGAAAACAAAGACCACAAAAAGTTTAACAAACTAGCATTTCTGATTGGAGATTCTATTAAGATTGAGAAGGCTATCATGTATGACGTGGATTATAAATGGTTGAGGAAGGTGGGAGATCGCCATCTCTTTCTACCCAACATGGAGAGGACGTTCCCTCTCTCATACTATCAATATGCTTCCACTCCAAGGCGCATGCATCGGGATCTTATCAAGGAGTAGGACGGAGTCGTAGTTGGTGCTCTAACTTTTTATGGCGTCTGCACTATAGGTTACAAGCGACAAGTGTCTGCTCTGGCCCCATGCCTGTTTTCAAGAGAATACCCAATTGGTGAAGTAGCTAGCCTGAATAACACCTTCATCCAAAGATTTATGGCAATGAAAGGTGAATTACCTTCATAAGTATTTAGGTCTCCTAGCTGGGTACATTCTACAAAAGCAGGATGGTGGACCCGGATGACAGATTTTGTTTTGAATGAGTTGGAAGCACCGTTAACCAGATCTGGACTTGGTTGTCCTGTAATGACTACTAGATATGGAATTGCTTAGAACCATTACAACTTTTTTGTAATATTAGAGCGGTATAATCTAGAGACATGTACTTTCTTCACTCTAGTTAGAGAGTTGGGAATTGCTATCCATGAGATCTATGACATCTCTGGTCTTCATTTCAGTGATCTACCATACGAGGAGTTTATTCCAGGAGCAGTTGAGCTTAACCTTTTGAGAAAAGCCAGCTCTAAAATTTATGACACTCTCTGGGAAGTGATGTAACACTTTTAGATCTGCACTCAATTGACAGGAATGAGAGGAAGTGGTATAAAGCAGTTGTCATGGGCAGAACATTTGTTTCAAAATCTGACCCATAAGGCTGCTACTGTATAATGCGGCATAAACATATACCAAAAAGTTGCAAGTGCACAACTAATCAAGTTATAGTATAAAGAGTTATCGATCCCACGAGGAAGGTGTTTTGTAAGAGAAAATATAAAATCGGTTCTTATGTTGTGTGCGTGACAAATAGGAGTGATGAGTGAATGTGATTGTGGAGAGATAATGAGAGTGATAGTGTAACGCCCCTCCTCTGGAAGGTACATAAAAATTTGACCATGACCTATCTGTAATAAGAAGGGTCGACCTGCTAAATCTTTATGCACATCACAACATAGATATACTGAAGGGCGAAAAATAAAGCAGTAGAGAGGCATATGCAATACCCAAGATCACAAGGTTGACAACAGAGTCCATTGAATACCAAAATAGAAGAGAACTAAAGGGTAATACAAAACATTACAATAATAGCAGTGGCTACAACATTAATACATGTTTTATAAGTCAAAGGTACTACAAAAGTGAACATAAATTAACCCCTACTAAGATTTTCCTCTGGAACTAATCTTCAAATTCAGGGTCTGCAATGCCCTTATCCTTGCCAGTTGTATGACCTGCGAGTGGATTCAGAAACAATAGGGGTGAGCCTAAGGCCTAATAGGTAACCATAAAAATCTCGGGTATAATCCAAGGGAACGAATGAAAATGATAGACATAGATATCAAACTTGAACAACGGGGTCTCAACATTAAGTTGTCATTCTTATATCGTAATCATTGACCGGAGTGAAATAACATGTAAAGATGAATAATCAAAGTCTAATATTCAGGATTCCAAACTCCCAAATCATGGGATAATCAATAAACCGTGCATGCTTTTATACACCCACCGGTGAGCGTCCTCACACAGGGCATTGTTCCACCGGGACACTATAACATTACCACCCACCGGTGAAGCTTACTTCACACAGGGCATAATCCATGAATATAGACAATCAATCATCAACGAAGAGAGGAATACTATCATTATCAATAGTTAAACCATCGAATCAATTTGAATTGTTGCAATGAAATCATTCAAGGACATCGAAGGTATAAAACTGAAATAAACAACATTAGGATAGCAATGATTAACCAATCAACAACGAGCCCATGCATGAGGTGAATCAAATAGGAATATTATGAAAATGACAAGATATACAATTAGCATGGGAAACTAACCCGCAGGAACTTCAAGAAAGTAATTAATCGAACTCTCAAAGACTTGATAGGAAACAATGAAAGGTTACCTACCGATTATGTCGGGATCCTATCGGCCAACGAATGAATCCAAGATTCTCTGTCCTATATATACATGTATACCCACATGAGATTCTAGACACTATATCTTTTAAAACTTTAACTTAAAACTTATATCATGGTATAAGCTACACCCTAGATGATTGCATCTAATATCTCTAATATGCACAGCAACCTAAGTAGTGTACATGCAGCAGATTTAGGTGAATAGATGGTACAACAATTGATGTCCAAAATACATAAAACTAGTCTCAAATGACTCCATTATGAGTCTAATTTCAGAATATAAAACTTTTATATCAATGCATTGTGTATAGTAAGAGTTATGCTCTTAGCAAACTACACATATCAAAACTGTAGCAGAAAAATATAGGTTACTATCTGAAATGAATAATTTATTTTGGGTACTTAACACTATACAAATGAGCTCATATTTGGTAGATAAGTGATACGATGGGTTAGATTCCAAGTCCAATTAGTTTCATTAAACTTTTAATTTTATAATGCATGTTACATGCAAAACAACACAAGGGGGTAGACTAGAATTATCAGTACATATACTAGGTATTAGAACTAGGTTTAGACTTACCAAACGTTACTCAAATTAATTAAAACTTATATCAACAGAAAGA
>BQKN01049147.1:0-15453 GCA_022839385.1 Asparagus kiusianus | reverse complement strand
AGTTTGATCAAGCGAAATATGAGGAAGCTTTATCCTCTGGATCGCTTAGCCCCAAGGCTAAGCATGGTGTCCGCAAGATCTCCAAGGAGATCAATTCTGTTGTTGAAGTGCCGAAGAAAGCCCTCTCCTTCGGCCAGGATCTCAAACTGGCTCTGTTGGCAGAAGATCCCACGTCCGCGTCAGCGAGGTATGCTTCGGGCCATAAACGTCCCTTGGAGGAGACGAGTTCCATAAGTGTCAACGACGCTGCTGCTAAGGCTTTGAAACAAGCCAAGAAGAACGCCGCTCGCCGACGGAGAAGATCCATACGACGAGCACACTTACGTGAGAGCCGAATGTTGGCTCAACGCGAAGATCACGTTCCTGAAACTTCAGCCGAACTTAGCGTTCCCAAACCAGAACGCTCGCTTCGTGGCAATGAGCCTAACTACGAGCCTCGGCTAATTCAGCTGAAATGCGACCCCGAGTGGCGCGTTGTCTCCTCAAAACGCAGCCCTCAGAAGGAAGCTGTCAAACGCGACCCTCAGGGAAGCGTTCAATCAAAACACGACCCTCGTGGGTCTGTTTCACCAATTAAACGCGACCCCCAGGGGCGCATTCAAACAAAACAGGACCCTCGCAGGTCTGTTTCATCATTTAAACGTAGGCCTCGGCCTAACGTTTACAAATCCCAACGCGACCATCGCGTTAATCTTCAAGAACGCCATTCTGGTGCTGTTCTTCGAGAACGCGATCTTCAAGAGGTCCGCCAGGTTCAGAAAGATCAGCGTGGTTTCAAAATCCACGTTCGACAAGAACCAGTCTCACCTACCCAAGGGCAGGGGGTTCCATCTCCACTTCCAAGCCCGGGGAAAAGTTCCTCCCAAATTCCCGATCTGCGGGAATTATTGTCAAGAGGAAAACCAACAATACAAGCAGCTCACTCATGCCAATGTGAGAGGCTTATTTCGGCGGTCCTTTCGGAGTGCCATTGTTGCGCATCTACGCCTCGGCAATCTATGTTCGACAGGTTAACAAATGTCGTTAGGCCTGCCAAACGACAACGCCGACACAGAAAGAAAATAGATGAATCTGAGTACCCTCAGGTCACTATCAATATGATTGGTCGAGGGAAAGCCCCGCAACCTGATACTGAAGAATCGCAAAGGAGTCATTCCCCGACTGTTCGGGAAAGGTGCGAGGAATTTGAAGGGGTATACCAACATACCCGGACTCGGACAGGGGCTATTCGCGCGGTTAACTACCAAAGGTTAGCTAAAGGGATCGCTTCTAACGAGGAACATTCGGCGATAGCCGAATACTAATCTTCTAGCTCTGTGGTAGCTCGTGAAATCTCTGTTTACACAATGGGGAATCATGAAGACTTGGCTAAGAGAGTCGACGAACATCACGTCATGCTCCAAGCACAACAGGAGACGCTTCTCCAAGTGAAGGATATGTTGGCCCAGCTTCTGGCTGAAAAAGGCCACAAACCTGAATCTTCCCGAAGAACCATATCTAAGGGAAAACAAAAAGCGACTAAACATTCAGATCGTGAAACTCATAATCTGGAATCCTCCTCCGAAAACGAGAAGGAAACAGAGAGAGAACTACACCCTCAGTCCACCAAAGTGGATGAGCTAGAGGCTCGTCTCAATGCAATTGCTAACAGGAGCGAGCTCCGCGAAGGAGTGGTGCGACCTTATCCTGCGGAATGGGATACAGCTCCCTACCCGCCAAAATTTAAGGCTCCAACCTTGCAACCGTTCGACGGCACGGGATCGCCGAATCAGCACATTTACTACTTCAAATCCCAGACAGAGGATGTAGTAGCAAATGACGCCATCTTGACCCGCTTATTCATCGGCACTCTTAAAGGAGTTGCTTTTGAATGGTTTATGAAATTGCCTGCTGGATCTATCCAAAAATGGGTAGATCTGGAAAGGTTATTCTTGGCCAGGTTCTTTGAGGACGACACGGAGGTTTCGGTCCCAACTCTTCTCGCCACCAAGCAAAGGAAGGGAGAGTCCATCAAAGCCTACGTGGAAAGATTCCGCAACATGGCATTGCGATGCCCCTCAGGTATGACCCAATCAACCCTGGTTGAAACTTGCAGGCACAACCTGCAGACTCAACTCCTTGCTCAGATGGGAGTGGCGGAGTGTCGCTCCTGGAGACAACTAGTTTCACAAGGAGAACAAGCTGAAGAGATAGTGGCGAGAGTCAAAGCTGAAGAAGTGCCACAACCCAAGCCGCAGCAACAACACAATCAGCAAAATACCCAGCGGTCTAAGGGGAAAGAGACTCTAGCAGCCGACTACACGTGAGTGCCACCACCTACCAAGCAAGGCAAGGCGCCGAATCAACAAAGAGCGCCCAAGCAGTATTCGTTCAAGGAGGAGCACGTGGATACCTTATTCCAATTGCTTCGAAAGAACAACAAGCTGCAGTTGCCTGAAATCAGGAAGCCGGATGAAGCAAGGAAAGTGGATGACCCTAACTATTGCCGTTATCACAGATTCCTTGGACATCCTACCAAAAAATGCTACGTCTTCAAAGACATCTTACAGAATTTGGTAAATGCTAATGTGCTCATTTTGAAGCCCGAGCAGAAGACCGTGTCTACCAACTTGATAGCGGTCCAATTCGGCGACTTCCCACCGGTGACCACTGCAAATGGCGTCGTTCCCATTCGTAAGGGAGAGATGCGCCTGAAGAATGTTGACTTGCATAGTCAGAAGGACAGGGGGTTGGTACCCCTCACCACCCCAAAAGGGGAAATCATGTGGGTCCACCCTGATTTGCTTGAAGATCAACAGTAGACGAGCACCTCGTCCAGAAAGAAGGGAGGCAAGGCTAGATCTTCCAACATGATTAGCCCCTCCGTTACCGAAAATGATGACCACCTCAAACCTCTTACTGATTCAGAAGAGGAGAGGATTGTCCTGGCAGCATATCCAGGAGACAACTCTGGCACTCGGTCAGGAAAAGCCTACTTGAGGGATTACGGCCAGAATGCTCAAGAGGTGGAAGAACAGCCCCAAGACGCTGGGGGTTCTGTGCCGAAGAAGCCGGTCGACAAAGGCAAACAAAAAGAGCTCCGGTTCAATAAAAATCTTCACCAGGAACTCGGGGAGTCAAGTGCTCCCTTCCAATTCAACGTCATGGCACAGCTGGCTAACATACCGGCCAGGATTACCTTATATGAGCTCCTAAGGTTATCCAAAACTACCAAGGAAGCTCTGATTGAGGCATTGAAGAATACGGAGAGCTTCATTACGCAAGTCGCTCCAATTCCCGAAGCTTCTGAAGAACAAACTTGCCTATAATGTATGCAATCGGCAAGAAGCCTACCCTGCATATCCTTCACTCAGGAAGATATGCAGGTCAAGCACCAACACGATAGACCCTTGTATTATACGGGGTATATCGGATCCTCCGAAATCAGCCGTGTTCAGGTTGACCCGGGCTCAGCGCTCAGCATCATGCCTTACAGGGTCATGCAGGTGTTAGGAATCCCCATACATCGGCTGAACACAACTCAGACAACCATCTTCGGGTTTAACGCAAACAGCACTCGACCCCTGGGAAAGATCAAACTCAGGTGTCAAATCGGAGACCTTAAGTCGGAGGTGACTTGCTACATCATAGATGCGGACATGTCCTACAATCTTTTGTTAGGACGACCCTGGATACATGCGAACCGCATTGTCCCATCTACTCTGCATCAAGTCATGAAGTATGCCAACGACGAGGGGGAAGTTCGAACTCTGATTGCAGAGAAATACCCCTTCCGAGGAGTCGAGAATTTCCACACCGACTCCGTCTTCTATCTGGAGTCCCAGGAGAAAGAAGATGTAGACAGCGGTAACGAAGCTGACATCGAGCCAGATCCTGACGAAGACTGTCCTTGGGAATTAAACTTTGATGTAATGGGTCCAAGTGAGAGTGATAATAATGTACCGAGTGGGGGCGAGTGGTGCATTAATGAAGATTTTATTTTGGCGTACTTGTCTGATGTTCCCTCTAAAAACAAACAAATAGAGAATGATTCTAATGCAGGTACCGGCCCATGGCACGTACTGTGTGCACAGGCATCACTCACATTGCCAATCGAGTCATCCCTTGTTTCAGATGAAGAAACAGAGGATGCACAGAAGGCTTTCTTCAAAGTCCCATCCAAAAGAAAAGGGCGTAAGCCGATCTGTTTCGGGAAGGTCAAACCCATACAACTCAAACGGGGAAGTTCGGAGGAAGATGATGGAGTTCCTCAATTCCATTATCACGAACCTAACTCCCTTCGATTAATGAAACAAATGGGGTATGACTTTGACGGAAAGCAGGGTCTAAACTTCGGGAAGGGAAGGCGAACGCCAATCCGAATGTCCCTAACCCCTGAGGGGAAACCCCCAGATTACTATCAAAAGACTAGAAGGGGTTTAGGATTTGTCACACCTCCCGCTGTCTCAAAAAATGAAATAAGTAATTATCTGCGTCAGGACCACTCATCCGGAACGTCTGCATACGAGTCCGATGTCAGTGTCGGACCTCTCTTTAGAAATCTGACCGTGAATATGGTTTTAATTGATCACCCAGATGAAGATGCAGGGGATGATGAAGGGTTAATGGAATCGACCAATGACCCCTGGATCAAACGTCTTAACATCTTATGGGATATGCGATTCGAACAACGCGAACCACCCACTGAAGATAAAGTGGTCCAGGTTAACATGGGAGACGAACATGATCCTAAGCTCATTTTCATAGCCGAAGATTTATCATCATCCGAGAAAGAAGACCTCATATCTCTCATCCGAGAATATATAGATGTCTTTGCTTGGAATTATGAAGACATGCCTGGTCTTGACCCAAAAGTGGCCACGCATCGTCTCAATATCGATCTGGATGCAAAACCCGTTAAACAACAACAACGCCGATTCTGTCCCGAGATCATGGAGGCAATTGAGTCTGAGGTGAAGAAGCTCATAGACTCAGGCTTTGTCAGGGAAGAACAACACCCAGACTGGGTAGCTAACATTGTTCCAGTTCCCAAGAAAAACGGTAAGGTCCGTATATGCATTGATTTCCGCGACCTTAACACAGCTTGTCCAAAAGACGAGTTTCCGCTTCCTATTACGGATGTTATGATCGACAACACCTGTGGATACGAAAAAATGTCTTTCATGGACGGATTCTCCGGGTACAATCAAATCAAGATGCACCCGGACGATGAGAAGCATACTGCATTCAGAACACCACTGGGGGTGTATTGCTACACAGTGATGCCCTTCGGCCTGAAAAATGCAGGCGCAACTTATCAACGTGTAATGAACACTATCTTCCACGAACATCTGCGTAAGAAGATAGAATGCTACGTTGATGACATAGCGGTGAAAAGCCAATGTAAGGATGATCATCTTACAGATCTGAAGACAATGTTCGATATCATGCGGACACATCAGCTGAAGATGAACCCGACAAAATCATTTCTCAGAGTATCAAGTGGAAAATTCCTGGGATTTATTGTCACATCCAAGGGAATTTCTTTAGATCCAGAAAAGGTGCGCGCCATCAAGGACATGCCGCCGCCGAAGAATCTCAAAGAACTCCGAGGTCTACAAGGAAGATTGGCCTACATCTGGAGGTTCATATCTAATCTTTCAGGGCGATGCCAACCTTTCTCTAAACTCATGAAGAAAGGGGTATCCTTTGTTTGGGATGGAGAATGTCAAAAGGCATTTGAGGAGATTAAGAGATATCTTACTCAACCGCCAGTTCTTGTGGCTCCAATATCAGGCAAGCCATTCCTGCTATACGTAAGAGCCATGGAACACTCTCTTGGAGCCTTGTTAGCCCAGAACGACGACCAAGGTCAGGAGCAAGCCATCTACTATTTAAGCAGGACTATGATGGGAGCCGAACATCGGTACAACCCGGTCGAAAAAGAATGTCTCGCTTTGGTATTCGCGGTTCAAAAGATGTGACATTACCTAGTTGGACAAACAATTCATGTCATCTCTAAGGTGAATCCCTTGAGAGTTCTAATGATGAAACCATCGTCTCTGAACTGTCGGCTTGCAAAGTGGGCCATACTCTTGTCGCAATACGACATGCAATTTATGCCTCAGAAGGCAGTCAAGGGTCAAGCATTGGCAGATTTCTTAGCCGATCACCCGGTGCCAGGGACATCTAGATTGTATGAAGAATTGCCCGACGAAGTCGCCGAAGCTTGTATTGCTCAAGAAGCCACCCCAGTGTGGAAATTATTCTTTGACGGCGTATCCAGAGCAAATCCTCATGGAGCGATTACTGCTGGAGTAGGAGTAGTGTTCGTCTCTCCTAACGGTCACATAATCCCAAGAGGATTTTCCCTAATCGAACCTTGCACCAACAATGTAGCTGAGTATAATGCTTTGCTACTAGGGATGCGACTCGCCGAAGAACTCAATATTCGGCATCTTGAGGCTTATGGTGACTCTCAGCTCATTATAAACCAAGTCCGAGGGGAATATGAAGTACGTCATGAGGACTTAATTCCATACTACTTCGCAGTGCCGAAGCAAGCTAAGAAATTCAAGGGATTCTTCATCGAATACATTCCACGAGCCCAGAATGCTTATGCAGATGCTTTGGCTTCATTGGCAACTTCGCTGGCATTACCGCCTGGTGCCGAAACGACGATCCCCGTCGTAGGGCGTGAACTATACTCCTCCAAGATTCTTAAGGAGGAAAGCTCAGACAAGACATTAGCGGAGGAGGTCTGTACAACCTCCATAGAATTCGAGTCTAGAGATTGGCAATTTCCATATGTTGACTATGTCCTATACGGAATTTTACCCAATGACCCTAAGGAAGCGGCCGCCATCAAACGAAAGGCCCTCCGATTCTATTATGATGCAGTCTCTCAGACTCTGTATCGTAAATCCCATGACGGGGTTTTACTTCGATGTCTTTCTCGAAAGGAAGCAAGGGAAGCTATTAAAGAAGCCCACGACGGAATGTGCGGAGCTCATCAGCCCGGAGCTAAACTAGGAGATCGTCTCCGACGAATCGGCTATTATTGGTCGAAGATGTTTTCAGACGCGGTTGACTACGCTAAACGTTGTCACGCGTGCCAAATTCATGGGGATTTCATCCACCAAGCACCTGGGAACTTACATCCCACATCTGTGTCTTGGCCATTCGAAGAGTAGGGAATGGATATCGTGGGACCAATTTCCCCTCCGACGTCTAAGGGACACCGGTTCATCCTAGCCGTAACCGACTATTTCTCCAAATGGGCGGAGGCTATCCCATTGAAAGAAGTCAAGACTTCCAACGTGATCAAGTTCATCAAGCATCACGTCGTCTACCGTTTTGGAGTCCCGAGGCGAATAGTTCACGATAATGGGACACAGTTCGTCAGCTTTGGGTTTTAGAGATTTTGTGACAAATTCAGAATCCAAAGTGTCGCGTCTACAGCATATTATCCGCCAGCAAATGGTCTTGCAGAAGCCTTTAACAAAACCATTGTGAAACTTCTCAAGAAATTCGTTTCCAAAAGCCGACGTGATTGGGATGAAAGACTCGGTGAATGTTTGTGGGCCTACCGTACAACAGTGAGGACCCCTACGAGAGCTACACCATTCTCGCTGGTATATGGCTGTGAAGCCGTATTGCCACTAGAGATCCAGATTCCTTCTCTGAGAGTCGCTATCACGACGGGACTAACATAAGAAGAAAAGCATCAACGGCGTCTGTAGGAACTTGAAACCCTAGACGACAAACGACTTCAAGCCAAGCAGCAGATCGAACTGTATCAAGCTCGGATTTCCAAAGCCTATAACAAAAAGGTTAAGGAACGAACTTTCAAGAAAGGCGATTTGGTCTTGGCCAACAGACGACCCATGGTGATGACACACAAAACCAAAGGGAAGTTCAATCTTAAATGGGAGGGGCCCTTCGTAATAGACTCAGTTTATTCGAACAGAGCATATCGCCTCATCAATCAACAAGGAGACAGGCTCATGATGCCAATTAATGGGAAATTCCTTAAGAGATATTTCCCGTAAATCATGTAGCCCCCTATACCCCAGCTAAATCAGGCTGGGGGTTGCCTATTTATAGTGTAACTCTATTTTGTATCTCGTCAAGTTAACACTACACCTCTGACGATTGAAATTTTCTAGAATTGTTTTATAAATGATAATAAAGAGAATTTCGTTTTCATATTGAGTTGACACTACGCTTTTCATTGTCTTGAATCATATTTCAACAAAAGAGATAATGAAAACCAAAATGATATCATTTCCATTCAATATTGTTAATCTGAATACAAAAGTGAAAGCAATTGAAAGGAAAATGATACAAATTTATCCCTCCACTAAAAGTAGCGCAAATCCTAAACATCGGGACTCATCAGTCTAAAAGATTTAAGCTTAGATTTCAGCGCTGATATATTCTCCTCGCGAGCCTTTCTGATATCTTCAGTTATCTTGCTCTTGAGCTCCTCTTCATTGGGTGTTGCTCCCGCAAGTTCTCGCCGAAGCTTATCGGCAGCAACAATCTCGTCGCAATAGCATTTGAAGAGTCCATCGCAATAACCAGCGAACCCTTTAGAATCTCCACACCATCAGCTAGCTGATCGTTTATCTGAGGTACTTCAACACCAGCACGAGCAAGTTCTGCTGCAGTATCCCGGAGACCCACAGCGAGGTTGCCCATGTCCCTCTGTACTTGGGTATGTTCCTCATGCAGGCGAGCAAGACGAGGTTCCGTTTCGGATAAACTCTTCTGAAGAACCTCTTGCTGTTGTGCCTTCGAAGCCTTGGCCTCAGAAAAAGCCCGATCCACTTCTGGGCCTATGTCGTTACGTTGCAGCATGGAGAGGAATTCCAGCTCATATTCCAAGATAATGAGGCTCTCACGACAGTTCTCGGTCCATATTTTATTGCCCTGATGCTTGATCTTAGCCAAGCATTCCAGCAAATGAGGTTCAAAAACCTTGTAACTTACGTCCCCGAGACTGACAACGTCAATGGTCATTTGCATCCAACGTTCCAATTGTTCGATGAGCTCCCTCAGTGTCTCAGAACTTGGGGGTGGAGTGGTCGGATAAACGAAGCAGTTCGCATAATCAGTGCGAGTAGAGGTGTGTGGGGCTTCAGATAAGAATTTTTTGATCATCTCTGACGTGGAGCCTAAGATATCCTCTTCCTGCTCACCGATTGTCGTTTCAAGACTTGGAGGAGCGGTGGGAAGCGTAATATCCTCTCTGTTTTCAGGAGATGTAGCATGTGCTGATCGTATCGCGTCTCCCATCAACTTGGTCTTCTTTGAATTTTTGGCTACGACAGGCTGTCGTTTACGCACTCTCCTGTCATACTCACCTTGTTCAGCAGCATAAAGTGCCTTCTTACCCGATCTCAGAAGACGAGGTTCAAGAGCAGGCGATTCTGGAATTGGCTTTTCTTCGGGAGAGTCAGCGATCGGTGTTTCCTCTTCGATCTCCATAGGAGTTTCTTCCTTGGGAGGCTCGATGGCGGATAAATTCCTAGGAGCTTTGACAGCCCCAGATGCTTCTTGTTCGCAGGATAGATATTCTTCTACCCCCGGCAAACGAGTGCTGGAAGAACGACTCCTCGAACGATACAATTCCCGAATCTCACTTATGCAGGAGGTGTAAATATCATACCCCGTGACTTGGGAAACTTCTTCATACCAGCTGCGGAAATCGGCAACAGTGGAGCAGCTAGGCGGCGAATTGGGTAGAGTGAATTGCGCATGGGTTCCCCCGGCGGAAAATAAGTACCATGCACGAGCTCCTTCATATAAATTCCCAATATGAGCCAATGCCGGGTTGGGATTGCCAACATAAAGCTGGTCATATCCGAATTGCCTAGCGAACCGAGAAGGCACGTAAGGCTCAATAAAGCACTTCTCCCGCAAGCGGAAGACCAAGTAGCCCAACCTGATCATAAGAAGCCAGTTGAATGTGCCTTCTTCCAAAGAAGACGAGCCCTCAAAAAGCAAGTCCAGGAAGCGGGCATCCTTCACGTCAGCTCCATCAAAATCAGGAGCACAACAGAAAATCCGATAACTATCTTCCCGAGATAGGAGTTGTCGAGCCCTGACTATGTAAGAATATGTCCATATGGCCGACTCTAATCTCTGTACGAAGGGAGTATAAGCATCGTCACCCTCATATACTCCTGTCATCAGTGAGGGGCAATGTAACACAAACCAGGCCACCAAATATGTGTATGGCATTGGTACACGGGGTGGGGGAGCTCTCCTAGCTTTCTTCTTGGTAGCTGTAATTTCTGAATCGCTGAGAAGTTCTGAGGTCAACATCCTCAGGCCATTTTGTATACAGCCGACCATAGCGGTTAGGAGACTTACAGGTCTTCCATGCGCTAATAAAGTAGCTGGGTACACGACCTCAGCTAATATAGCCTCAGCTGGTTTTGTCGGTACCACGCACCGCTTCAGCCAAATCATGAAGAAGCCCGCGAGAAGAGCTGCATCAGAAATAGGAACTGTGGCCTGGTGGTGGAAACTTTCGAACTCGATACCAGCCTCAAAATCATCTTCCATATGCTCTGTTGTGTAGGTGGCATTAGAAGCCTTAATCCGAGCTTTGGCCATCTTGGGAGAAATGGCTGCAACACGAGAGACGGCTGTCTCTTTTCGGTTTAAGTTCTGAAAGAGATATTCTGCCCACGTGGTATGCATGATGCCTCCCCCACGCATCCCACAGACTTGAGCACATATGTGGAAGTGGCACATCAACTCCCAGAAAGTAGCATAAATTTCTGGGTGCGCCAACCTCAACTGAGAAAGCTCTTCGGTAGTGGGGATGAACTCTTCATAGGGTGTTTTCCCAAGTGGCAATCCCGACACCGCTTGCATCTCATGAAGAGCAAAACCTAACTCTCCTGCAGGTGTGAAGAATGTATAGCTATTAGGGTTATATTTCTCCAACATAGCGAAGAAATTATGGAAACTCTGCACAACTCCCCGTCGAACAGCTAACACAGGAATTGTGAGACCCGATTAAGCGAGCGATTCTTTAAGCTCCTCAAGAACAAAATCAACCATACGGGTCCACCAACCTCCTTCTCCGGAACAAACCCATCCAGGGGATCTGAACGCTTGGGTAGAAAATTCACCATGAGTCGTAAGGAATTGGCGAATAAAGATGTTCGCTGGGCGTGGCATCTCCTGAACCAGCTCCTTCTTCTCAAACAAACCAGGTCTCAATCCCTTGAGCTGCCCTCCGATTTGTGTACGAGCCCGTCAACCAGATCCGAACGACACATTTTCCTTCTCTTTGACTATGTCAAAAGTCAGACCCCGACGACGGCTTGTATTCAAAAAGTAGGAGAGGGGATACATCCTCTTCATGTTTGGAAGGAAGAAGTAGCGATTATCAACTTTCCACAACAGCTTTGAGTCTTCTACAAGTACGAGGTGATCGTCAATGGATATTCGATCCCCAAATATGAACGCCGGTTTGGGAAACTGGGCATGACCAGCAGGGGTCTCCATGTCCAAATCAGTGATCAAAACTCTAAGAGTTGAACATCGAGGAGATCTAATCATGTCCGTTCTCTCGGAGTCAGCGAAAGTGCAAAGCGGAACTGCGTTGTGAAGACTAAAAGTTTCATTCGCATCAGGTCCGCCAATATACCCAAAATGATGTTCCTGCGAAAACGGCACATTTGGAAGAAGCACTGCACAATCAAAAGCAGATGTTAATGAGCTATCGACATAAAGATAGAACCCGAAACATAATGGGTTAAAGTTTCATGTCAAAATTTCCAACGCGAGGGTCGAGCCCCGCGTCAGAATTCTCAAACGCGAGGGTCGAATCTCGTGTTAAAAATTTGGAATGCGAGGGTCGGGACCCAAAGGGTATCCCAACCCCCCGTTTTCATCCAGTTAGAACGAGTCATCTTCCTCGTTATCAAGAACCCATTTAGGGTTTTTAGAAAACTTGCCAAAGCAAGTTCTTTTAGTCGGCACTTACCACGACAGGGAAGTTCCTGTGACGGCGGGGATGACGACGACGTCCTAGCACGAACAGGAACACCGCCGGCGCCCTCAACCGACGGGGTTCCGGAAGTCGCTCCGGCGACTTTCTTGGAGCTTGAACCCATCCTCCGTGGCGCCATCAGCACAGTGGATCGGAGGAGGCGTTTTCGAACGAAGAAGATGAAGTTCGTCGGAGATCTCGCCGAAGTCAAACGAGATTTCTTGTTCTTAGAAATAGCCGAAAGTAGAAAGAGTCGAATGACTCTTGATGTGACCACTCAGGTCTATTTATAACAGCTGTTAAGTTGTTGAGATGGTTAGGGACTCTAAAAAGAATCCCAACCATTTTAAAAACGTAAATCTTTTACGTTTTTAGATAAAGTTAGTTAAGACTTTAATCTCAACGCGAGGTTCACACCCACGTTCAAACGCTAGGCTCAGACCAGCGTTATGAAGATTCTTAACCTCGCGTTTCACACCTCAAACGCAAGGGTCACCTCAACGCTATAACTCTTCCAAATAGAGAACCCATTCTTAATACTTATTCTCAAAGTTCGTGGATTCTTTCAGCAGAGTGCGTTCAAAACTCTGTATCCTTTCAACACATCAGGTCAATATCATACCTCAGATGATCATCACCCTAACAGAGATTGAATGTAGTTATTATCACCACCAATATGACTATAATTCCTCTGTTAGAATCCACTTATCGATTCTCATTAACAGAATGATAAGTCCTCAGAATCACTCAGATTATCGTTAATTTATTAGCTCTCTCCAACAGGGCAATAAATAACCAGTTTATCAACTCCTTTCAGTGGGGTAGTAAAACTACCCAAGATCTTGTTCAAATCCTAAGTATCATAACTCATCACTCCGATGATAAAAAAAATACTTAGTGACTTTCCCCAGCAAGACATAAAAGGATTTTATCCCCACAGACGTCACGTTAAAACCACACCTCTGACAAAAAATCAACTTATCGACTCTCCCCAATAGAGCGATAAGTCCTCAAAAATTGCCCCGATCGCAATTTCTCTCCCGTCATGTTAAAATTACACCTCTGACACATATCAACTTATCGACTCTCCCCAATAGAGCGATAAGTCTTTAAAATTGCCCCGATCGCAATTTCTTTCCTGTCACGTTAAAATTACACCTCTGAAAAATATCAACTTATCGACTCTCCCCAATAGAGCGATAAGTCCTCAAAATTGCCCCGATCGCAATTTCTTTCCTGTCACGTTAAAATTACACCTCTGACAAAAAAATTAACTTATCGACTCTCCCCAATAGAGCGATAAGTCCTCAAAAATTGCCCTGATCGCAATTTTTCTCTCTCGTCAAGTTAAAACTACACCTCTGACAAAATCAACTTATCGACTCTTCCCAATAGAGCGATAAGTCCTCAAAATTGCCCAGATCGCAAAATCAACTTATCGACTCTCTTCAATAGAGCGATAAGCCCTCAAAATTGCCCTGATCGTAATATTCTCCTTACCAAGTCAGAACTATATTTCTGGCACTTATGGACTTCTTTCAGTGTTTAACACCAAAATAACACAGGAAGGATTCTGCTTCGCAACTCGATTCTGGGAGAATAATCAAGTATTTATCCCTAACAGTTGAAAATTTTCTAGAGTTATCTTACGATAGAAAATTTCTGAGTATTCTTTGTAATTTGTTGTCTAAAATCAAAACATAATAAATGCAAAGAACACTAGAGGATCAATATCACTTTTTATTCAAAAGCCAAAAGAAAGTGATACAAGACAAAACTTGTTCTTATCAAAAGAAAAAAAAGGACTAAATTCACTCATGCATCAAGTTAAAAGAGAGGAGTTGAGTCTTGAGTTCAGCTAATTCCTCCTCGTGAGAAGCTCGCACCATAGCTTCAGCCTTGGCCCGGAGTTCATCCGCACTTGGTACGATGATGGCTGCCACCTTGTTCCTGGCCTGTTCTAGGACTTGGGCCTGCGAATGATATTCCAAAGCACCGTTTGCATTCTGGGTACTGAGGATATTAACAACACTTTCTTCGCGAGAGACTTCAGCCTTTAAGCGTAAGACTTCAGCCTCGGCTTCGACAAGTCTATCACGAAGCGAATTCAGAGAAGCAGTCGAGCGTTCTAGTTCTTCTCGCTTCTGAATGTTATGCTCTAGAAGCTCCGCAACCTGACGTTCTGTTTCAGCCAAGTCCCATTCTAGTGCTTCTCGGTGAAGTACCTCTGCGACCTGAAGCTTAGCCAAAGCTGACATAATTTGTGGCTGAAGGTCACTTTGACCCATGGTCTCGAAGCGTTGTAATCTCTCTTCCAAATGAAGGATAATCTCGGAACAGTGCTCGAACCATTGAGTGTCGCCCACGCTCCTGACTCCATTCAAGCCTGCCTCCAGAAGAGGTCGAAAGGAGTTCAAAGTTCCTTGACCATTCGTCATGGACTCAACCACCGTCTTCGCAAGGACATTCAGGTATGCTAAAGAGATCTGAAGGAACTTAGGTGCATTCGCAAGCCTGACAACCGCACCTGAAGATACCCCTTCAGCAGCTGAGATCGGTGCGTTAAGACGATGACTAGTAGGCGATCCAGGTGCCGAAGCAACAGAGGCAATTGAAATATTCAGTTGCGAAGGACTTGAGGCCAAAGTCATCAGAGCCTTCGCTTGAGATGAGCTTGGCCCAGCCTCTGTTGGGGTGAGTGAGATCTTCATCACCGCTTTCGGTGAAGTAGCTACCACAGAAGAGCCATGTAAGGTTTGCTCCTGCAAAGGAGTCGACACCTGCACGACCGACTGTTCCGGAAGAGAAGTTGCAGCAGTAGTTTCAGGTAACGCTGCAGGCAGAGCAGTTGCTGTGGGTGAGCCAAGTGTATGTTGCTCTTGTAGAGGGGCCGACGCTGGCGCAGGTTCTTGCTCTAAAGGAGCAGCTGAAGTAGTCCCGGGGGTTGGCGAACCTGCACGAAAAAACGGTCGGAACGCGGAAAAAGCATGCGGGATAAGTCAAAACAAACTTAGCTTACCGGTGAGATAAAAAGGAGTATAACCTGATGCTTTATCAGATGGAACCTTGGGAGCATCATCAAAAAGAGTTATGTCATCCATAGAATTGCGCTCCTCATCTTCTGTATCATCACCCGGCAAGTTGCCAACTTCAGCACCCTCACCACCTCTATCTTCGTCAGCTTCACCACCGGTCGAGGAGCCTTCATAATCAACTCGTTCTTCATCATTTTGAGTAGCTGAAGATTCAGAAAGACTGGTGCCAGTAGCTGGTTTAGTCATACGTCCTGTTGTAGGACTAGGACTTAAACCCTCAGCCGGCAGTATTAAGGCTGAAGGAGAAGGAGTTGGATTCTCTTCGAGACCCCTTGGTTCTAATGTTGGAGACTTAGGGAGGTCCATCACTGGAGCAGATTCTGCATCTGCAGCCATTAACTCATCCTCTTCGTCCTCAGGAGG
>BQKN01049138.1:0-26141 GCA_022839385.1 Asparagus kiusianus | reverse complement strand
TGGTTTCACCTCGGACTGCAGCCTTGTGTGAACCCAGGGGCGTCACAGTTGGTATCAGAGCTCTAGTTCCAGTATCCTTAGGATCATCCTGTGTCGAGTCGTGGAGCTAGGATAGAGTTTCTTAGGATTCATGTATAGAGTCCGAAAGGATTTCCTAGTATGAGTGAGGACGATATATGCGTATATCTCAAAATTTGAGAATATTTTTTTTATGACAACTATTTCATATAAATTCAAAGTATTGGGGTGAATACTATAAGTTGTGAAAATTGTATTGTGATACGCTATTTATAAAGGTCTATTTTGACTCATGAACTATTTTTGTTATATACTCAGATGTCAGAATATGGTATACCGCGCACTCAGAGATCTGAACAGGCCGGGCCACAGCAAACTCCACCCGAACCACAGCAGACGGTACCCGAGCCGCAGCAGGCTCCCCAGTACCTGATTGATCTTATGGCTCCCTTAGCCGCTAGAATAACAGCAATCGAGGAGCTTGTGGCAAATCATATTGCACCACCACCATCAGTAGCTGAAACCGTCATTTCTCAAGAATATGGGACGGTTAAGTTTCAGAAGAGCAAGACAAGGTACCCCGGGGACAAGGGTAAGAACAAGAGACATTTGTCTGGACTTCAGCAGCAGCAGGGTCCTCATAAGAAGGGATCCCAACAGGATCAGGGAGAACATCAGCAACAGCAGCACAGGTTTCGGGGATCTTGTTTTAACTGTCGCAAGGTCGGACACAAGGCATTAGAGTGCCGCAGTGCACCAACAAGAGATCGGAAGAGTAATGGCCCAAATCAGCAGCAGCAGAAGACTGAGAAGCAAGTTCTAGCAGTTCAAGAGGTTCCCCAGGGACAGATCGTACTGTATTCTCCAACACCAGCAGCAGAGCAGTTTTTATCTACTGGCGGGATATATGCAGTAGTTCCGCATGATGATGGAGCAAGCAGGTCAGTTGTGGAGGGTACGTCCCTCATCAATCTTTTTCCAGCCCGTATTCTTTTCGATTCGGGAGTTTCGTGTTCTTTCATTTCGTATGCTTTTATGATTAGAATCCCAATCGTAGCTCAGCCTCTAGACATTCCATCATTGGTTGTCCATCCCTTTAGGTGGGGTAGCGCTTCTGGAGAGCGTTTATAGGATGTGTATTATTAGTCTAGGTGAGTCAGAGTTTGTCATAGATTTGATAGTGTTGCATGTGTCCGAGTTTAATGTTATCCTTGTTATGGATTGGTTGTCATCCTGATTATCTTCATGAAGATAGCCAGATTGCGAGCGTCCAATAGGTCCGAGATGATTGTGGACACTTCTCAGAGCAATCGTTTTGAGGAGTCACTCCTGGTGTTCATCGATGAGGAGATGTGACGGGATTATCAGGATGTCTTTCAGGACATACCTGAGTTACCTCCTGTGTGAGAGGTTGAGATTTGCATTGTGATGCAGCCGGGCGCCGCCCCGATATCCCGCGCACCCTATCGCATGACACTAGCTGAAATGAGGGAGCTTCAGACCCAATTGGACGAGTTGTTAGCTTAGGGTTTTATTCATCGGAGTCATACTCCGAAGGGAGTGCCAGTTCTCTTCATGAAGAAGAAGGACGGTAATATGCATTTGTTTGTTGATTTTAGATAGTTGAACATGTCACTTTTCAGATTTGATAGAATTTATGACCTGTGCGATCAGCTGCGCAAGGCGCAGCATTTCTCGAAGATTTGTCTTCGTTTTGGATTTATTGTAGTTGCGGGTTCGGGAGATGGATTTTCCCAAAACCGTTCTTTTTTCCTAATTCGATGTGAATCTTTAGAGGTTCTAGTCAGGCCATTCGGGTTGACTAATGCACCCGTGATCATGATTATGATGAACCGAGTTCTTCCGTCCCTTCATGGGCCAGCTGGATGTTCTCATATCTTCGAGATTGGAGGCAGAACACGAGTACCGTTGCAGACTCTCCAGGAACACCAGTTATATGCCAAGTTCAGCAAATACGGGTTTTATTTTCAGAAGTTAGATTTCTTGGCCACGTCCACAGCAGAGAGGGCACGGCAGTCAATCCGGTTAAGTTTACAGCGATTCTTGATTTGAAACCGCCGAAGAGGGTAACAGAGATTCGAAACTTTTTGGGTTAGCCGGTTATTACAGGAAGTTAATCCTAGACTTTTGGAGATTTTGACGTCACTTACATGCCTTACGAGGAAGGGTGTACAGTTCATTTCGAACACAGAGTGCCAGAAGGCCTTGGATACTTTAAAGACTAAGTTGACTACACTACAGTACCGGTTTGACTATTTCGAGCAATGACAGGGGCGTCACAGTTGGTATTGACGCACGTTGTTCACAGATGTAAATATAGGGGCATTTTGATGCAGACTTAGAGGATAGAATCATATACCTCATGATGATTTAGGATGCACGAGCAGAACTACCTCACTCATGTTTTGATGTTAGCAGTAGTGATATTTGTACTGAAGTCACGAGATATTATTCATATGGAGTGCAATTTGAGTTGTTCATCGACACCAGAGTTTGAAGTATCTCCTCTCCCAGAAGGAACCCAACCAGAGGCAGCGACGGTGGATTGAGCTTACTAAGAACTATGAATTTGTGATTCCGTACATCCAGGACTAATTAAGGTGTACAAAGACCTAAAGAGACACGTTTGGTGGAGTGTCATGCATAGGAAGACTTCAGAGTATATAGCCAAGTATCTTACCGGTCAGTACGTGAAGGTGGAATATTAGGGACCGGTAGGAACACTTCAATCTTTCCCCATTTCGAAATAGAAGTGGACGGACCTCTTTATGAACTTTATGGTAATGTTACCAAAGTCGAAGAAAGAAAATGATTCTGGTTGGATAATACTGGATATACTAATGAAGCCAGCATACTTCATTCCAGTATGGTAGATAAGTTGACTTCATGGAGTTCCAGACACGATGGTATCGGATCGAGATTCAGTATTCATTCTTCACTTGTGGAAGAATCCAAGATTTATTTGGCAGCATATTCATCCACAGACGGATGGTCAGATGAAGAGAGTAAATCAGATGTTAGAGGACATGTTGCGGGCTTATGTTATTGACTTTCAAGGTAGATGGGAGAAATCATATTCCACTAATAGAGTTCGCTTATGACAACAGTTATCAAGTGATAACGGGTGTGGCACGTATGAAGCATCGTATGGGAGGCCTTGCAGATGGCCTAAATATTGGGTAGAGCAGGAGAATATTTTAATGCTTGGGCCAGAGCTTATGAAATAGATTACTGAGAAAGTAACATAAATCCGAGGATAGGTTCTAGCCGCTCAAACTCCGCAAAAGAGCTACGCAGATAAGAAATAAGAACATTTGGAGATTCAGATTTGAAGAGTTAGTTGTGCTGAAAGTATCACCTAGGAAAGACGTTCAGCGATTCGGAAGGCGGAGAAAATTTGAGCTGAGATATATTGGACCGTTTCAATTTTTGAGCTTATTGGAGCTATTTCATAGGGACAAAACTTTCCAGCATGGATGTCTAATATGCATAAAGTAATTCATATTTCAATGATCAAGAAGCATTTGCATGATGAGGAGCAGCAGCGAGTGTTGGACACTCCGGAGATTGAGCTTCAGGATGATTTAACTACTATTGAGATTCCGGTTCGTATTCTTGCCAGAGAGGACAAGAAGCTTAGAACCAAGGTAATTCCCTTGGTAAAAGTTCAGGGGAACGCGAGGAGGACTTGCGTCGTGACTACCCACACTTGGTTGAGCAGGTAAATAAATCCTTGTTTTGATTACATGTCTTAACTTATGTGCATACCCTTGGTTATGATCACATTTAACGCTATAATGAAGATACTATCGCTTAAATTTTAATCTTTTGGAACACGTGGTATATATATGGGGGGTTCCTTGTTTGGATTTTTCGCCCGATGTACTAGTTCCACTAGATTAGGATTTGAGCGAGAATATTATCATTTTAGATCGTTAAGTGTAAATATCCCTATAAGGTATTATAAGAGTTCATAATGCAAGTTTGTATGATTTCCGAATTTCGAGGACGAAATTCTTTTAAGGGGGGAAGAATGTAAAACCCCGAATAATTTCTATAATATATATATATATGTGTGAATTTCTGATAGTAAATAATTCCCGTATGATGAATAATCATAAATATATGCAGGTGTTTATCTGATGAATGGTTTTATCAGTGTTTGGGAACCCAGCAGGTATTTTCAAGTGAGAGAAATCGAGTGAGTTGGCGATCAGCAGGGAAAAATACCATCAGTAGGCATTTTAGTGCTGATCGGTCGACCGACGCGGTCGACCGGCGCGGTCGACCGATCAGCGGTCAGAGAGTGTATTTCAGTTTTGGTTTCGGGTTTTGGTATTTGGGCTTTTGGGTTTCGGGTCGGGTTGGGGAGTTGGTATTTAAACCAACTCAACCCAGGAGGCAAGGGCTGAACCCCCAAATCGTAACCCTAGCCTCTTTCCTTCTTTCTTTCTTCTTCTTCCCCAAACGTAACTCTATCTGGAGCTGGAGATTGGAGGAGTTGGAGGAGCTCCAGGAGATTTCTGCAGATTTGAGCAAGGAGGATCATCCCCACAGCGTTCATCAGCACCTAAGGCGAGTATCATCTCGCCCAATCCCTCACCCCCTTCCCTTACTGTTTTATTGGGATTTTTCATGAGATTTTTGATGAGCCAAGAAGTATTTTCGTATAAAATGAGTTCTTTGCAATAGGGAATGCAAGAACCAAGTTTTCGGTTTATAAAAATCCACCAACGTTTTGCCTAACGAAGATCTAGACCTGGGATTTCTTAAATGAGAGTTAAATCAGGTTTTACTGCTATTAAGACGTTTTGGTTTGTTTCTCATAGATTTTGAATATTAAAAAGGTAGATTTCAACTTTGATTTGGGTTGCTATTCCTCAGTATGATGCTTAAATCATTTGAGCAAATGTTATCGTAGAATGCCAAAATTTTAGATTTCCAGGTTCAGCTGACAGAAAACCCAAGTCTGGGTTCTGTCCGCTCGGCGGTCGACCGACACGGTCGACCGCCGAGCTCGAGTTGGTGTTTCGGTTGGCCGCAGAATCATTTCGGTCGACCGCGACACCATATCGGTCGACCGCGATGATATTTCGGTCGACCGCGATGATATTGCGGTCGACCGCGATGATATTTCGGTCGACCGATGAGTATGGCGGGCGACCGTCAAGGGTTGTATCAGTGTTCGGTCGACCGTATCGGTCGACCGACGACACTCTGTAGCAGATTTCCAGGTTTGCTGTATTGGACTGTTTTTACTCCTATTCGGAGTTTTGTTTGGTTTATCTGACCATGGTAAATAGTTCCACCATATATCCATGTATGATAGATGACCTGAGGGTATAAAGTGGGGACTTGCACACTGATATGAGTACGGATTTATATGAGTAAACTATTATATATATATCACAGCGGCCGTTACACAATTGTCGCAGTCCTCGAGGGGGACATGCGTTGCTATTAAGTCCTTATGTTGGACGTTCACTCTGTTTAGTCCTCGTGTTGGACATGTATTGTTATTTAATTCTCGTGTTGGATATGCATTGTCACCCCGGTCCAAGCGTTGGACAACGGTCACATCCGGTCCAAGCGTTTGACAACGGTCACATCCGGTCCAAGCGTCGGACAACGGTCACATCCGGTTCCCACGTTGGACAACGACTATATTCAGTCTATGTTTTGGACACTTAATCGTTTTCGGACATAACATTCAGGTGAATTTGACATGACACTTGTGGTAGCCTCGTCATGATTTCACTTATCGGTAGAGATGGGTTTGTATTTCATTTCCTTCATTATTTATTGTATTAGATCTCGGGTTTAGTACTTAGGGATTTACAATTGGAGATACAAGGTATATACATGAGGGTTTCCTTGTTTGGATTATTTCGCTCGACGTACCTATGCTCGTGTTGTAATTTCCTAAGTACCAAAACCCATTTGCTATTAGAATAATGATTTTATACTATTATACATTAACTGTATTTTCATATACAACGAGCCCTTTTCCCTTGGGGTTTGGTTGTGATGTTACTCGCTAGCTCTTTGACGCTCGTTGTCCCTCCCCCCTTTCAGGTAACGAGCCAGGAGCCCGGAGTATCGCAGGTTGACACGATGCACTTTAGCGTCAGCTGTCTACTTTAGATATATTTTACTTTTGAGCTCCACTGTAGACTTTTTGGTTTAGACATTGAGAGTTTATTCTAGAAGTTGTAAAGGCGGTATGCCGTATTTCCTTTATTCAGACTTATTGTATTTTGAGACTTGTTAAGGAAACTCTTGTTTATTCAGTTCAGGCTTTGACTATGTACTTCAGTTTATTTCGTTGATGAGACATGTTATGTTCTATCATTTTATCCAGTATTTATCGATTCACCTTTTACTTGCTTTGTACCTACACCTGTTGTTGATTCCACTAGAGAGATAATAATTGTGATGGTGAAACATGTTATTGCACGGTGTGGTGCATGGCAGGTTTGACATTCTTGGTTTCACCTCGGACTGCAGCCTTGTGTGAACCCAGGGGCGTCACACACTTATCTTAACTACATATATCTCTTATCTAATAATTAACCAACTAACTGAAAAAATATCATCAAGGATATCTTCGTATCATCAACATTCAACACTCCTAAAAACAGTGGAGCATCTGTAGCAAAATTTCCATTTTCGATGTCCAGTCAAACTGTCACTTATTAAGTTGGTGAAAGTCACATACCTATCTTTTTCATACGAGTCTCAGAACATTATTTAATTTTATATGCAGATTTGGATTAAAAAAATCACCCTTCACAATTACCACATTGGTGAGATCTACTATCCATTTAAATCCAAAACAATCCTTTAATCTCACTTATAAACTGTCGCTTTCCCACAAAAAATTAAAAAAGTAAAATTCACGGGACTTTTATTACTTCACACAACTTTTCCCAACTGCACACTTCATCCTCTCATTAATTAAAAACCAAATCAAACTTTAATTAACAACAATAAATTAACGAAATATGCATAAATATTCTCCTCTCCCATGTGAGTCACCACAAAAATCACAGATATATATTATTATACAAGTGATCGTCAAATATTTATGCGACGCGTCACCTCGATCAGCAGCCATTCGCTGCCCAATCGACGGAGTCTGCTTCTTTCAAAATTAAAAAAATGTATGGTTTTTTTTATATTATTCCCTTAAACCTTGAAAGTTTTCGAATCAGTCCTTCAAATGATTAAAGTTGGTATTGTGTCCTCCAATTCTATAACTTAGCCACTCAAATCACTGAAATTGGTATTATGCCCCCTAATTTCTACATGGCAATAGCAAGATATATGTATCTGGAGCTTACAAATAAATTGTTTGTTGCTGAAAATAATGGATTGGTAATAATATATCATAAATTATTTTAAAAAATAGTTAAGACATTTAGTGCATAAAGATCATTATGTGTGAAAATAATTAAAATAGATATAACTTTAGCTATCAATAGACGAGATAATTTTAGGACATATGAGATAATATTATTAAAAACCAAAGCGTATATATTATAAAAACTATTAAAAATATAAGCTGTTATCAGAACCATCCCCAAGTAATCAAGTTGCTTCTAAAATAAGTTTTTAAAAAATAAACATACAAATTTTTTTTACCAAACATACCAAATTGGTCGTTAAAGCAATTTTGATGATTCAAGGGGACAATTTCAAAATATTAAAGATGTAAGGGACTTATATTAAAAAACCCAAAACTATATTAAAAAAGAAAAATATCCCCTAAATAAAGGGAGAAAAAGGAGAAGGGCAATTGCTTTAGCTAGCTGCTGCTGCTTCTCGTTGAAGCTTCTCGAGAAAGGAGAGAAAAGGAGTTGAAAACGAGGAAAAAAAAGTAACTTTTGGGATCTCTTTCGCTCGAGGAATCCTGCGGCTGAGCTGGCGGCGGTTGAATCGGCGACCTCCGATCTCTTTCGTCTCTCCGGCGAAGTTTCCGGTGGCGGGAACGAGCGAGGTATTATTTGAATCCTTTTTCCTTTTTGTTGTAGTTTGAGTTCTTGATTTGAGAATTTAGTGGTGAATTTTGGGAGATAGTAGTTGAGGTAAGGGTCCGGGTTGACTTGAGCTGAGCTCACTGGATCTTGTTCCTTTTGGGATCAATTTCAGCGATCTGTAGTTGTAATTTGTTGTTGAGATTTCTGAATGTTTAGTTATCTATTATTTCGATTTATATGATATTAGGAAAGTTGCAGAGATTATTGAATAGAGATAAATGCTAGAATAACTTGTTAATTATTAATCATATTGCTTTATTTCAGATAGGGAAATTTATCGAGATTATTGAATAGAATACTTGCTGAGCTAGGCAGTGATTAATGTGAAAATAAGTTCTTATTAACTTCTATTTCCTTTTAAAATTTCGTGGTGAATTTGTTTGTTGCAGGTGATTGCTCGTGACTGGAGCTAAATTAGTACTGTGAATAACTGGGAGATTTATTAGCAGGATACAAGGCTTTTTTTGTTCTTTTTAGGAGTAATTATTGTTGAATCTCGGAGTCTTGCTTGCTTCATATCAAGGAGAAAAAAGAGTATCTAACAGATTGCTAGAGGAATTAGCAGTTGCAAATTATTTCTCTTCCATGCCGACATATATATATTTGGACAACCCTGTTACTAAATTAAGCTTCTAGGATCGAGTCCTTCAGATTTGGAACTGGGCAATGACTTTGATGTCAAGATTTTTGGCTATGTGCTATTTCTGGAAGATAGTCGATAATTAACATTGGAAGCCTCGAGATGGTAAATGACCAGTAAATAGAGCAGTTGTCACTGTTAGCTGTACATCAGATATTATTTAATCAGTTGGCATCAGTTCATAGGCTTCATCAGAACCATCTTTATACTAGCTTTTACCAAGATATCTGCAACTAAGATTCTAGCAATGGCATCTCAGGCCTCTGGAGGCATGATGAGTCATCTTTTTCCATCACTTGGACCTGCACTTATGATTTCCATGGGGTATATTGATCTTGGGAAGTGGGTGGCAGCGGTTGAGGGTGGGGCACGTTTTGGCTTTGACCTTGTGTTCGTGGTTATGCTCTTCAATTGCTTTGCCATCTTGTGTCAATACCTCTCAACTTGTATTGGTACAGCTACTGGAAAGAATCTTGCAGAGGTATTGTTATTATTTTTTTAATTTTCAATATTACTAATGTTTAGTTTTTATTCTGTGCTGGAATCCTGGAACTCTTACTGTTTCTTAATGGAGCATTTACTTCTAGCTGATTGCATTTCCAATGATAGAACTTCCATGAATAGATGAGGAGAAATTCTGGCTTGGACTAGATGTAACTGATTCTTTTGAATGTGCAGTTACACTTGTTCAGCATGTTAATTGACAATGTTGTTAAATTTCTTTTGTGGTATAGTAATGTCTAAATTGGTTGGTTGGTGCATGAAAATTCTCTTAAACATGCCTAAAATGTGGTATACTGTTAAGTGAAAGGACACTATCCTGCAGATCTGCGAGCCCTCTGAAGGCATGCCCCGTAATTTTGTTATAACCTCATGTGGATGATAAACTGAAATTCTACACGGTTTAATCCATCTATGACTATTTCTCAAATGCATTGTTGATTGATTCTCTCCGTCAGTTTAAGCTACGTGTTGGTGGCCTTCCTTGTGCATCAAAGTCTGGTTGAGTAGAATTTTATGAATGGTCCAGCACAACCATCAATTTGGGCACAATGGTTATCTCACAGGTTGAACTACTAACATTACCCAGATGCCCAGTTTAACTTTTAGGCTGTAATGACTGAGAGTACTTCTCCGAACTATTTGTTGGTTGTTTTCGAAGAAACATCAGATGCATCCTAATGGTTGTTTAATTATGATTTAGATTGGTGTGGGAAGGATGTAGAGGGTGATTTAGGTAGCATGTTCTGCTAATGACGTCGTCAAATTGCTGTAAAATCTAGAATTCATCCTACAAGCCAAGTTCCTGGGACGGTCAAACATATCATGTTACCCAAAAAACAAATATTTTTAGTGATGATGGTGGAACAACTGTATACGTACTTCTAACATTCAATATTCTCCTCACATGAAAATAATACGTATTTCTTTCACATGGATGATAAGATACACTGAAAGGACATACTTCTCGATTATGAGGTTTGAATACATAATCTTTTTCACTCATTGTGTTTTAATAGCAACAGCCATGTGGATGATCAATTTTACCTGAAAGCTTTAGCAAATCCACCAAGGATTAAATATAACATTTTCTGTAATACGCAACAAAGACCAATTATCTACAAGCTTAAATAATTGGAAAGAAACAAATATCTGTTGTTTATCGTTATTCTAATTCTTTCTTTTGCACGTTTCAGTACTTCGTGATTCAAATTACTCCCGACATATTTTAGCATTTATTCTTTGATAGCTCAAGTATCATGGGCCCTATGAATGTTCAATACATGACTCTCTCTTTGTATGCTAAATTTGTATATCATTTGTTCAAAAGATTTGCAGTGAGGAGTATTGCAAGTTCACATGCATGTCACTGGGAGTGCAAGCAGAACTGTCTATGATTATATCAGATGTAACCATGGTATGCTTCATTTAACATTATGGTCATACAACTGCAGCTTTGCATTTTCACATGAATGCAAATGTGAAATGAAAAGTGCAGAGAGGCAAAGCTATACTTGTTCTAATAAATGCCAAGGATTGAATTGCTCTTGTGTTGAAACTCCAGATTCTGGGAATAGGGCATGGGCTTGGTCTTCTTTTTGGGATGGATCTATATGCATCTATCTTCTATGCCACAATTGGCATTGTCTTGCTTCCCTTACTTCTTGCACTCTTGGTAAAATTTTCATTCACTTTGTTTTGTCTGTCAATACTAGTATGTTACCAGAAATACGCCAACTACAATGTCAATACTAATTGGACTGCAGGACAATTTCAAGGCAGAAGCACTGTATATAGGGATAGCTGCCTTCGCGCTTCTCTTTTATGTGCTTGGGGTTTTAATTAGTCAACCAGAGGTTCCACTTATGACTAGTGGCATTTTTCCTAAGTTGAGTGGTGAGAGTGCATATTCATTGATGGCCCTTCTAGGTGCAAACATTATGGTGCATAACTTTTATATTCATTCTTCTATTGTAAAGGTAATCCGGTTATATTTTCCTGTAACATTTATTACTTGTTTACCTTTTAACTTGTCAACTGTTTCATCATCAACTGTACTTGTTGCTGGCTGATCTTTGAATATGAATATGAATACCTTGTAAGCTCATGCGACCTGCAATCTGTTTTAATGCATGTGTAATCATTTCAAGTTTCAGTGCACGACATGAAACAGTTCCATTCTCATCAAAGATATGATTTCACCCAACTGCTCTTCTCCTTTTTTGGTTTGAATTGCAATGGTCACGACCTAATTAAAAATGGGGTTGTATGGAACTGAATTGTTCACAGACTAATTTTTCTAAAAATAATATGAAATATCTTCCTAAATGATGTTCTAAAGGACTTAATTATGGAAATTTCCTTAGCAAAGTGCTAATCGCGACCTTTGAAATGATGTTAGTTTTATATGTAAATTGTTCTGGGATGTCATGTTGGCATTTAATAATTAATACAACCAATCGAATTGATTGCATGCTGCAAGTTATTGTCTCCCCTTTCACAGCAAATCTTAGCACATGTTTGTAATTTTCTAATTTCATAGTTCTTATGCTTACCAGTACTATGTAGTTTTCAAGATGGACCTCTTATTCATTAACTTACTACTAGCCACCTCATCCTGGATTATATCCCCTAGATCTTGTTTGTCTCTTTTTGAGTTTTTCAATGCATGGTTTCTTAATTGTGGGTGCAAACTATTTTTTTCATGCATTCATCTCTCATCTTATGCATAACAGCCTTGTTTCTATCAATTTATTTGTAACGGGTTACTTTCATTTTTATGCTGCAGCAGAAGAGACAACAAAATGTTGCTATTGGTGCCTTATTTCATGACCATTTTTTTGCTATCCTCTTCATCTTTACTGGCATTTTCTTGGCAAATTACGTGCTGATGAACTCAGCAGCAGCAGTGCTCGGTAGTACAGATGTTGCCTTCAGCTTCCCAGATGTTTCCATGTTAATGGACCAGGTTTGTATTATTCTCTTCTTTTTGAATCAGGCTCTGGCAGATATTTGTGGTTTGTGGTTTGTGTTTGCTTGTCATATGGTTTCTTTTACTTGATTGCCTTTTACTTCTAATATATGTTGCCTGATTGGTCCAGGTGTCTTGTATTAAGCTAAAAGGCTGCATTAATCTGACCTGTATACTGATAGGCTAACCTTCCTAAATCTTTACTAATGGTTGTTAGTAAATACTCTGATTTGTCTTTTTATTCTATGGACGTTTGTGCTTCTCATATGTTACTGATAACCTTGTTTCAGTTGATGTGTTGTCTTGTTTGATTGAAAATGGGATCCTTCATATAGAAGTTGTTCAATCTTCACAGCTATTGCCACTGCGATGTTGATATGCCTTTCAATAGGATGAATACTTTTGATGGGTATAAGATTATTTTGACAAAAGCAACATATGGACAGTAGAAATTAACTATAGGACATATTTTCTATATTAGTGCCCCACAATGTAATCAGGATATTGTATAGGCTTCAAATCAACATGTATAACAAAAGTGGGAAGAAAGGCAATGCAAACTGGGACACTCCATTCTGAGTGAATAACAAGTTTTGGACCCAACCACTTACTTTCCCGAACACTGAAATATGTGCATCTAGAAATAAATTACTGGTAACTACCTCAGCACAAAAGGATGGATTGCGTGAAGAAAGAAGGGATTCTTTTGCTTCTTGGGTGGTGGGCATGGGGGAGGGGGTCTCTCCTTTTTTATCTATAACTGGACATATAGACGATATGGAGAAGTCATGTTTTTGCGGTTAATTTGGTATTACTCTGTTATTTTGAGTTTAAGCAAATGATCAAGGGTTGATCCACTGTTCAGAAGTTCTGTTAAGTGGATACCCCTGTTTCCTATCACCTACCGATTCAAATTTTAGCTTCTGCTTCAGTTTTGTTGTTGGATGTTCACAGAAAACTTGTTTCATCTAGTCAAACAGGCACATGCTGGCCTATCTACCCAACAAGAATAGAAGTGCATGAAGTTGTGGTAATCCCTGCTGTGATTGTTCAACCTTTGCCAGACATCTTCTAGGGCAGTCTGAAATTTATTGAGTTTCAGTTTCTCACTTTTAAAATGTGCTGTCATCTTCTCTTATTTGAAAAGTTTGGAAATTCCAGTTGTATTTCCAGCCTATTATAACACCATTTCTTCTTATATTTTAGTATTCTTTTCGAGGTATTGGTGTTATCTATCTGTCTGATAATATCTCATATATTTTCCTGCATGCACGATCTAACTGTAAATGCATTTAACTAACACATTGTTCCTTATCCTTTTACAGATATTTAGAAGTCCAGTTGCACCTCTTGCATTTTTTCTGGTCCTTTTCTTCTCTAGTCAGATTACTGCTTTAACTCGGAATATTGGTAGACAAGTGATTTTCCCATGTTTCTTTGGTATTAACCTATCTGAGGTCCATCATGCAATAGTTAAGATCATCATGATCATTCCAGCTCTTTACTGTGCCAAGAGTGCTGGTGCTGAAGGGATATATCAATTGCTAATTTTATGTCAGGTTATTCTGGCGATGCTGCTTCCGTCTTCAGTGATTCCCCTTTTTCGTGTGGCATCATCAAGATTTGTCATGCGTGCTTTCAAAATTTCTTGGCATTTGGAAATCCTCTCTCTGGTTGCATTCCTTGTGATGTTTGCGTCTAACATTTTCTTTGTAATAGAAATGTTATTTGGAAATAACAGTTGGATGATAAATCTGATGGGAAGCACAGAGAACAATCTGATAATTTCCTACTCTGTTCTTCTCATTGCTTGTGCATCCATAGCATTCACATTACATCTTGCTGTTACACCACTGAAATCTGCAAGCAATAGGCCAGAAGCACATATCTGGACTGGTACTTTGCAAAAAGATCAGCCAGAGCTGCTTGAAGATGCAGAAGATAATAATGTCGATGTGGATAAATATGATGAAAATCAGGAGTCTATTGTAGAAAATGCCTTCGAGAAGTCTGTGGAGAGTCAATATGAGAAATCAATGCTGGACTCCAACCCTGATCTCCCTGAGACAGCTATCGATTCTGACCATGAATCTCACCATTCTACTCAGAGTTCCAGTATAACTGTGGCTTCTATGCCCCTGAAGAGCGACCAAGAAGAACCAAAGTTTGCAGTTGAAGTTGACTTGTTAGACACTGCAGATAAGGCATCTGTTGGATGCTTGTTGAGTGCCAACAGTTATGAAAGGATTGATTATAGGGAACCAAGCCTGAAAGATGAAGGATCACTGACATACATCCCCAAAGATAGAGAGAGTGAAGGTTTTACTGTGGACTCAGAGGAGTCCTTCAAAGGATTTCCACTTTCTTCAACTCCTGAGGTCCTTGAATCTTTCAATAGTGTCAAGTCAAAAGGTCTGGATGGTTTGAATGGTAGTGGGAGCTTGTCAAGGTTGTCAGGGTTGGGACGAGCAGCACGACGCCAATTATCTTCCGTTCTAGATGAGTTCTGGGGTAATTTATTTGATTTTCATGGGAAACTAACACAAGAAGCAGTGACAAACAGACTGGATGTCCTTCTTGGATTGGGATCAGATCTAAGACCAGTTGCTTCAGCTGTAAAATCAGATGCCATTGGAACAGAAACCTCCAAGAATTTCTTTCCAGATACTGATATGGGATCCACTTTTCCTACAACCACAAGAGATTATGGTTCCCAGATACAAATGAAGAATCATAATGTAGACTTACCTTTTGGAGTTCAGATGGGTTCCTCGTCGTGGTCTCAGAATATGCAACCATTGACTTCACATGTGCAAAGCTCATCTAACAACTTGGTTGATCCTAGTGAAAGGCTTTATTCTAGTTTGCGGCTGCCACAATATTCCGATAACAAGGATCATCAACCGGCTACAATACATGGTTATCAGATGGCCTCTTATCTCAGAGAACTTGGTGCAACAAGAGCTCCTTATTCCTCAACCATCTCACAAAATCTGCCACCAACTCCCAACTCTGCATCTTCTATGTCAGCTTTAAGGGATCAAATTTTGTATAACCATGCACAAAATGAACTTGGTGCATTGGGAACTTCTAGTTTACAAAATCCAGTTTTGTCTAGCATGAACAGATTACAGACTGCAGCGACTTACTATGAATCATCATTTGGTGAAGCTAGTGACAGCGTTAATTCTTCTGCCTATACAAAGAAATATCACAGTTCACCTGACATTTCGGCTATTATTGCTTTAGGAAGAAATGCATATTTGAATGAAGCAAAAAGAGGTGCTCCAATTGGCCCTCGCCCATCCTCAGGTAGGTGGGCATCCGATCAATCGCAATATTTGAACCCTGCTTCAAGAGCTGGAGTTCCTTTAGCATTTGATCAGCTTTCTCCACCCAAGATGCATAGAGATATTTTTGGTTTAAATCCAGACACCAAATCGCTTTGGTCTAGGCAACCTTTCGAGCAATTTTTTGGTGTGGCAGGTAAAAGTCAGATGGGAAGTGATGGAGCTTTTGGAAGATCCAGTATTCCTCCCAAAGAGACCTTTCCTTATGCAGAATCCGGTGCCAAGCTGCTTCTATCTCTAAGGGTTTGCATCATGAAGCTGCTGAAATTGGAGGGCTCAGAGTGGTTATTTAAACAGAATGGTGGGTTTGACGAGGAGCTAATTGATCAGATTGCTTCCTCGGAGAAATACAGAGCAGATAAAGAAGATGTAGATATCTCTTGCTTCCAGTCAATTCCTAGTTGTGGAGATGCGTGTGTATGGCAAGTGGCCCTAATTGTAAGCTTTGGTGTGTGGTGCATTCGCCGTATTTTAGAATTATCGCTTGTAGAGAGTCGGCCAGAGTTATGGGGAAAATACACATACGTTCTAAACCGTCTTCAGGTACAATTTACTCATCACGCTATATTTATTTTTTGCTTATACATAATTAGTGTTGGACATATAACATATGCAATGCCAACTTAGATAATAAGTACAGCTTAGTAACACATGGATATGGCTCCTAGTGATACAATGAGGGGTTTTGGTTGAATTTAGAATACAGCACATGGTACGAACAAACTCCTTAACCGTTTGTAGAACGGAGCATCTGAAATGTGTGGGACCTCTATGAACATGATCTGAGAGCTCCCTCTAATTATCTCTAAACACTCATGTTTGGCAATGACCACTAAAAGAGAACATGACGAGTAAGTGGAAATTTTATCACTCGTGCAAGCTTAAGAGTGCATGATTCGGCTCCTGTTTCAGTTTGAAGCTTAACCAACAATGGAATTTAGGAGCGGGCTAATAAGGCTGAGCTAATTGCACCTCACCTGCTCTTGACTGAGATATGCTTACTTATTCTTACTGTACTGAGCGAAAAAAAAAAAACAAAGTTTTAAGAATTCAAGCCTAGTTCTAGCATTTAAAAACCACATCTTCCTCAAACCTCAGTGACCATGGGTTGGATTTGGATTTTATTCATTCATGAAGCCGTGTGCGTATGATATTACAAGATTGAAATGAAATAGGAAAAAGAAGCAAAGGGAGATCCAATCAATTTACATACTCTGGTAAATGTTCACGTCCCCAAGGAAGGCTATAGTGTTGGGATTGTGTCTTTGATTCTTTGTATAACTTCATGAGAATTAGATAGGATTAGAGATTTATCATGATTAGGAGATTGAGTCTCATCATAATTAGGAGTTTGAATCCTATTCTAATTAGGAAGTTAGGTTAGAGATAAGATTTTGATTTTCCTATATATATTCTTCTATTGTTGGAGGAAAAACTAAGGAGAGGAGAGATGACCAACATTCTTATACTCTAAGGTTAGCAGAGGGCGTAGCCTGATTCAAGAATATTGTGTGAGAGGCGAGGGTTTCGCAGTCTTTGTCCGTTAAAAAGATTGTAAGGAAAGGGCTTTGGAGAGAATATGAGAGCTAATTATGTATGTGAGGTTGAGAGATTGAGAGACGAGAGTTAAGTGGTTCCTCTTGTAGTTCTTCCTGATACATAGTGGATTTCTCGTATTGTTGTCTCGTGGATGTAGGTCGAAGTTGGTCGACCGAACCACGTAAATCTTGGTGTTATTTCTTCTTGATTGTGGTTTTTTTTCTATCTTGTTGATTGTGGGTTGGTTTTCAAGTTGCGCATATTGTAGTAGGCGGGGAGAGTAAAATTCCCCAACATATAATAATTCCACTGTTGGAAACCAGGATAAATAATTATATTACTCGAAGTTTTGCAGTCTTTTATCTACATTGCAGTTGCAACGTGAAGCATCATCCTAATAATCACCACCTGGCCTTGTATTTTCTTTGTAGCCAGCATCTAGGAGATCTGACCTTTAATGCATTGTATGGTTTATGTGATCTTTTTCCTTTTAGTTACAATCTTCTGTATACATTTGATTGTTACGAGATTTTTCATGTTCATGTAACATCTAAAACTTTCTCCTCATTGAGATGTCTCATCCAATACAGGGAATAATTGAACCTGCATTTTCCAAGCCTCGACAACCTCTCCCTCCTTGTTTCTGTGTTGAAAAAGCAACAGAAGCAGCAAGAAATTTCACTGCATCTTCACAAAATGGGTTTCTAAGATCCACAGAGAAACCCGCAAGTAAACCCTTAACCAGCACAAGCATGGTCCTTGAAATCATCAAAGATGTAGAAATTGCAGTTTCAGGACGAAAAGGACGAACTGGCACTGCAGCAGGAGATGTTGCGTTTCCCAAAGGGAAAGAAAACTTGGCTTCTGTACTCAAAAGATACAAACGCCGGCTGTCAAATAAATCTTCTGGTAGCCATGAAAGTCCTCGAAGGATTCCTTCATCGTCATCTTCCTCTGTTTTATAGCTTGGAGAACAAGAACATCACTACCCTTTGCTCATGGGTCATGGTTTTTATCGTTTGAAGAACGGTTTAGGGTTCAAGGTTCATGTCGATCTTTGTCCCTCTCCTAGTCTCATTGCTATGTATGTTGTATAAGATTTACAGGGAAACACTAAGCAGAAAGGAGGCTGAAGGAGATGCAGAAAGCACTGTTTTTTAGTGGTCTTTCTAATATTTTTCCCCTTTCTGATCTTAATTGGCCCTTCACATTTCATTCGGAAAGAAAATGTGTCTTTTGTTTTGTTTTGTTATTTTGACTGCTGCCTCTGTACAGTATTATCTTTGCGAAAAATGCAAACTTTTTCTCCCACTCTATCAGTTAACAATACAGACTGTTTTTCATTATCTGTTTTCCATTATCAGTAATCTACCGTACGTTCCCGCTTACTTCATTCCTATCTATATAATTCTTTACTTGCTCAATGTCGCTAGGTAATAGGGAATGCATATTCTCTCATTCCTTTGATAATATAAAATATTTGATTATTTTAGATGTGACAAAGAGATTCCTAATTGATGCATAATTAGAAAATCTCTTGGAGATGAATATTTCATGCTATTCGCTATTGTTATTGTACATTTGTTTTCTTTTTTCTTTTCTTATTTGCTGCAAATTAACTTCCTCTGATAATGAACTCATGATTATTGCTAGAATATGCTTCTCTACTTTTCTATAAGCACTGTTGATTCTTTTTGTACTATTGACATTTCCCAGCCGTGACCAATATCAGCTTCTGCAGTAGTGGTCAGGAAAGAGGCACGGGAAATATGATTTTTAGGAGTCAACTTAGATTGAATCTGGGGATACACCTTCAAAATTGGATTATAGGTAATTAATTCATTTGATCCACTCCGTTCATTTTGATCTATATGATTCGGATGACATGAAAACAAAAAATTAGGCATATTCGGTTTTATTTACTAATGCATCAAGTGATAGTAAAGTTAACGTTTTTATGACAACACAACCAAAGAGACGATAAAAACTATGTGTTGAAAATATTCAAATGTCATGATTTTTATTTTGTAGGTGTTTAAAGACATCTAGATCATGATAAATGGAGTGGATCGTCCATTGAAATAGCTCAATCCATACATTGAGAGAAAAACTTCCGAAGTTTGTAGGGCTGCTTATTATTGGAATTTCATTTGCCTTATTATTGGAATTTCATGTGCTTTTGCGAATCCATGAAAGCCCATATAAAGTCCATGAGTTGCATCAACATGTCCTTGTCTCGTTCAAGCGAAATTATAGAAATGAGATTCACACGATTTGTGAGTGAATTTCAAGCGGACAAGCAATCTCAAAAATTGCAATTATGAAGATGGTGAAGTCAACGTTCACAACAAAATATAAAGTAACAAGATGGATTCTTTAATACAATTTCAAGTATATATAATTGTTCAATTATAACTCTCTAAGTTTACACCACATGGAGAGTAGACTAGATAGGTTGAGCCACCCTAAGACTATCTCCATCAGGAGTCGAAATTTTAACCTTCTCTCTCCTGCCACATCACTTTATTCTCCATCCACATAATTCAACAATCTTCATTTTCTATCATCTCTACAGCAGGAGTTTTTTCAAAAGATTTTTACTTTATTTGGGACCCACTATAACCCCATCACTCCAACATATATACCCCACCTTATTTATTCATTTCTTTTTCTTATTTCATATATATTACTACTACTACTATTATTATTACTAATATAACTCATTTATTTATAATTATAATTTTTAATATTTACATAAATAATATATATTATTAATTTAATTTTTGATAATATTTTTATATTAACAAAAAAACACACGATTTTATTAAGCATACGGAAAAGTCAAACACACACAAATTATTGAAAACATTAAAGAAAACACACATTAAATTGGTAAATCTAATCAGAGGTTGTTCCAAATTTCTGCCAAATGTGCTCGATGAGATCCTTTTTCAACTGAATATGTTGGCTCCTATCTCGTAGTTCGCCTCTAGTATGATTATCCTATCCGGATCGGTCTCGAACATGGACTTGAAACTCAGGCAATACGTCTGTTTGAACACTGGAAGAGGCGGAAGAGCTAGGATTGTTTGACGGTTCAAAGTCGATATTTTCCCAGTTTCGCGAATACGAATCTCGTTCATCTTCCACTATCATGTTATGTAAAATAATGCACGCCCTCATTATTTTACCTAAGACTTCAATATCCCACGTCCGAGCTGGTTGGCGGACAATAGCAAACCGTGCTTGGAGAACCCCGAATGCGCGCTCCACGTCCTTCCTGCATGACTCCTGTTGTTTGGCAAAACATTGTTGTTTGGATCCCTGGGGCATTTGAATTGACTGGACGAAGACAGGCCATTTTGGGTAGATTCCGTCAGCAAGATAGTATGCAATATTGTACCGCCGTCCATTAACAGTGAAGTTTACCCTTGGAGCTTCACCAGACTCAATGCCATCAAAAACGGGTGACCTATCTAGTACATTTATGTCGTTCAAACTACCAGGAAGCCCAAAAAAAGCATGCCATATCCACAAATCATATGACGCAACTGCCTCGAGAATAACTGTTGCTGTGCCCTTGTGTCCACTAGTAAACTGCCCTTGCCAAGCCTTTGGACAATTTGGTGGCATCATATACGGTATTTGAAAATTGGGTTGCATACCAGCATTTTGAGTAATTTCCGGGGCTTGCATATTTGGATTTTGAGGGTTGGTATTTTGAGGCTGGTTAGGAAAGTTGTAGGAGAAATTAAGATAATTTTGTGAAGGATCCATTTAAAAAAGTTTGAAGAATATAGAAGCAAAAGCAAAGAGAAGGAGAATAAGGTGTTGAAAGCTCAGATTTTTTTTTGGTCTCCAAATTACACAAGACTAATCTCTATTTATAGAGGTGAAAAAATAAAAATTATTGATATAAAAATTATAAATTAATTCCTAGTATTTATCTCCCAAAATATCATTTAAAAGTTAGGAGTAAAACAAAAAAACCCAACCAATCAAGCCTTGACACATGGCTTGATGCAATTGTTGATCTACTGTTGCGGGACCCACAAGGAGAGAAAAACCGGAGGTGAAAATTTCACCCCTTGGGCTCCGGTTTTACATTTCACCACCTTAAAAACTACCCGCTGGAGCAAAAAACCCCCCCTAAATATCTCCTGTTGGGATAGTCTAAAGAAAGTAACACGAGCCTACATGTCATAAATAAAAGTATAGAAATCTAAGTAATTCTCCTGCGATGCATGTCGATGATGAGAATTTTTTTTAATGAGAGTCTTTTTGAAACTATGCTATTTTTTTGAATTTGGATCCTTTTCACTACAAAAAAGTAGTTGAGAGATCACTACTTTTAATTTTAATCGTTGATTACTTAATAGACAGTTATGATACAATCTAACTCTAACACTTACCATACTCTCGTGTATTGTACTCATTTCTAATCTGCACTAAAAAAACACAACCACCAACTAGATAATCAATGATAAAATTATGTAGTGATCACTCCACTATTTTTTAGATAATGGAGATGATCCTTTTTTTTTTCTCTGTAAGGAGAGAAGTTACCGGTGCTGGACTTTAGTGGTAATAGTGTAACTCTAGATCTCTTTGTACACCAAGTATGAAAGTATCCCCAACTTATGCGCGCTGCTCTCATCACGTAGAAACTAGAAGGAAAGATAGTAGTCAATGATTTGAAAGCTACTGGAAGCAGAAATTTCCATAAGAAAAAAAAATTAGATTAGGAAAATTCTACATGTATAAGTGTAAAACATTGTCTAACTTAAATTTGTCCTATTTTATTAACATTTAAACTCTTCAACTCCAAACAATATTGTTTTACAAGATAGCTAACGATATCATGTGGGAATCGTGTAACGATAAATTAATTTCCTTTGCTAAAAAAAAATAATACTGAATTGCCCTCCAAATTGAGGGTAAAAATAAGATTGTTTGAGATTCAGAAAAATATAGACGCTAACAAAAGGTTATACATGATTTAAGTGGCTACATCATCATAGTACAGGCGAAGTATTTGCAATTAACTCACCTAAAAAACCAGAACAAATTAAAAAAGTGCTCAAACTCCAAGCAATATCATTGAGGTGGGTCACCAAACAAAGAAGCTTAGGATATTTAAAACTGAGTAAATTTATTATTAAAAATAGCAACATAGAAAAGGTCCTACTCCTTTCCAGAAGCACGACATCACTTGAAACCTCCTTCCTGTAGTCTATCCTTTCCCCGTGACAAAGAAAGGGTCCGCTTTCATATTATACACCAAGAGAATCAATCTTAATTTGAATAAAATTATTATTATTTCCCTTCTTTTCTCAAAAAAATAATTGTTTTCTTGTGAAAAATCCTAAGAAACAAGTTGTTCATTTGTGTTTGACCAGACTTAGTACAGCATCCGCCTGCCACTAAATTAAATAATTTCCGTATTTGACAAAACGGAAGTACGCAGAAAATATTCCGTCACTTTTTTATTTTATTTTTATAACTCAAGTTCATTTGATCTATACTAATCAGTTGCTTGCTTACCTGATTTTTTTTTTTAAATGTACCTTTTTTCTTTTGTTGAGAAAACCCTTAGTTTGTATAAGCGGTTGTTCATCCAATCAATTGATAGTATAATAATGACAAATACAAATAGGCCTGAGTTCCTACGTATTCCCTAAACTATTAGATTTGTCTCTTCTTCTCTTCTGAACTATTAAATTCGTTCCATGCTTGCCAGTTGCCACCCAACGTATTTTGGTCCCACATTGCCCCCTAAACTATAACTTACTTCTCATAATTTTATTGAAAACACACATAAAGAAATAAATCAGTTGTGATAATTAGGTATTGAATTTGATAGTTTAGGAAGTAAGCATGGATGAACGAACTCAATAGTTTTGAAGGATAAGGTGAGCTGAAAATAGTTTAGGAGATAAACATGAACCTAATGTAATAATATCTGAGGGAGCAAAGTGAGATAAAAAATAGTTCAAAGAAGAATATCAAGGGAAAAGTCAATAGTTTGGATCCTTTGGGGACAAGTAGAGGCTGAAACCATAGCATTATGGCATGTGCAAACGCACATGAGGACAAGTAGAGGCAGAAACCATAGCATTATCGCATGTGCAAATGCACGTGCAATTAACATAAAAACTTATTTTAAATTTTATGTAGATGGGCTATTTTAATATCCTAAAGTATCGTAGATATTTCTTAGATCATTTTATCATATTTATTTATTTATTTGGCGATATTTTATTTTATCTTATTCAAAATTGGCTATGACATATATTTCAATTTGAGTAGTGACATAATTTTCCTAGATGGGTCACTAAAAAGAGGTCTTTGTCATATTATATATTTAGGGTTTTTTTATTTAATGATTTTTAACTAAGTATATAGGTATATTTTTTGATAATATTTATAGTTGATATATTAAAATTATAATTGTTGTTTTTATTATATTTATTTACATGGAAAACAACTTTATCATTTTATATTTATATCTTTTTATCATATATAATATAATAATATTTAATTAGTGATCTCTATTATATGTTATATTGTTGTTTTTATCATTTTATTGTTGTTTTTATTTATATTTTTTATCATATATAATATAATAATATCAAGTTGAGCAGCAGAAGCAAGGACGAGATTTTCAGGTAAAAACAACCACAAAGGTTTTACATACATAGCCTATATAGTTGTATACATGCTGTTCATTTTGATAATCATATGGTCTTTCTTGAATCCATCTAAGGCTAATATGTATGATAATATTTTTTATTCTTGAAACCTTCAAGACTAATATGAAGTAATAAAATGAAGAAGTATGAACAAAGTAAAATATTTTTTCATGTTGAAATAGTTTCCTACATGCTGATTCTCTCCCTTAACATAACTATAACGTAAACTACTATTCTTTTGCGGTTTACATTAGCATATACTACAGTTGAAGATGAAGTTTTAGGAGGCCAAGAGAAGGAGGACGAAGAAAGCCTAAATCCAGAGAATCAATCATTCTCTCTTTCCATTCAACGAGGCAACAATTTATCACATTTCTTCTTTATTTTGTAGGGTAGTTTAAGCCCTAATGTCAACAAGGATCTTATATGTTGTCTGTATCCTTTTTTGTTGTTTTTCTGTATAGGTTTTTAATTTTATATGTTGTCTGTACAAGGATCTTATTTGTTGTTTTTCATGTTCAATATATGAATGAGCAAATTGTAACCGTCTTCGATTCACTTTACACATGTTCAATATTTGTAGAAAATCTTTTAGAAACCGTGCTTTGCACGAGTCTAAATACTAGTATAATATAATAATATTTAATTAGTGATCTCTATTATATGTTATAGAAAGTTATAAAAATAAACAAATAGAAAGAAAAAATAAAAAATTTGTGTGCAATGACCAAATTGTCCTCATATCCTTAGTGAGATGAAGGACAACTTTCTCAATTCCTTCAAAGTTTTCCTACCTCATTATATTTTTCACATAGTAGTATAGATATGTATGTAGCATCTCAAAGGAGCTCCTGGGGGACGGGGGGGTAAAAGTCTCCAAAAGAAATATTGTCTTTGTTTATTTATTGATTTATTTACATTCCAAATGTCTGTCTGGTATACATATCAAACATAACGAGCTTACGTGCACTAGTAGAAAACTGAGTATTGGTGACGGGGTATTGACGACGGATTTGACATCCGTCGCTAATACAAACATTGACGACAGAACAATGGCGACGGGGAGCGTCCCGTCGCCATTGTTTATATTAGCGACGGATTTGTTCTGTCGCCAATGTTTTTCCATCGCCAATAAGTATTGGCGACGAAAAAACATTGACGACGGATCAAATCCTTCGCCAATAAGTATTGGTGACGGATTCGATTCGTCGCCAATGTTCCGTCGCCAATAAGTATTGGCGACGAATCTAATCCGTCGCCAATACTTATTGGCGACTGATTCAAATCCGACGCTAATACTTATTGGCGACGCTTTCGATCCGTCGCCAATGTTCCGTCGCCAATACGTATTGGTGACGAATTAGATCCGTCGCCAATACTTATTAGCGACAGATTCGGCCCGTCGCTAATATTCCGTCGCTAATAAGTATTGGCGACGGATTAGATCTGTCACCAATACATATTGGCGACGGATTCAAATCCGTCGCCAATACTTATTAGAGACGGATTCGATCCGTCGCCTATGTTCTGTCGCCAATATGTATTGGTGACGGATTAGATCCGTCGTCAATACTTATTAGCGACGGATATAATCCGTCGCCAATACGTGTTGGCGACGGTGTAGGCGTATAAAATTGCCTATAGGTCCCTTAGCACAGCTCGACAATGCCGATTCAACAAACGGACCATCGGACGACGTATCCAAACAAAACTGTTAGCCCACAACGCCGAAGCCAAGCGATATGCGATGTAGCGGACTAACGAGGCTAACGAACCGCACGCAAACAACAGAATGCATCCATTCGCATGCGGAATCAAGCTAACGGTTCGAGGAGTCAACGAGTTATTCAAACAAGAACGGACTCGGATGAATCGCGATCGAATCAAGATCAGCTTCGGACTCGAACTCAGAAGTGGATTTACTGCCAAATCGGGAATCAGTTCAACGAGTCGAATCCGAACAAGTCAACCACACAACCGAATCAAAGTCCAGATCAACAAAGCACAGAATCGGACAAAACAACCGAACGACGGACACCCGGGGGGACTCGGCCGAAACCGAGCCACCCCAGGGTGGCTAGGCTCAGAACTGTGCACGGGCACAGTTCTGAGTGCCTATAAATAGGCCTTCAAGTTGTTCATTTGAGAGGGGGGATTTTGGAGGAGGCGAAGCCCTGCTGGATTGGAGATTCAGAACATAAAAAGATTCGAACTTTAGGACTTCGGGGACTCCCTCATTCAGATCTGGTGCTCGGCGATCGTCAACGCCAAATAAGGCAGGTGTTCGAGAGGACCGGATCTCAGATCTACGCGTACATACTCCGGATCAAAGCTTGGTTCTTTGATCCCGAGATTCGAGCGATTGTTTCC
>BQKN01049135.1:0-11587 GCA_022839385.1 Asparagus kiusianus | reverse complement strand
TATATGTTGTGTGTATTATGTGCTAACATTTGTTTTGTAGTATCAGAGCTATATCAACAATTATATTCAAAGAGATACTCAAGACATAGATGAGTTCAAGGTAAAATGAAGCAAAGAAGAAGATATACTTTATTGTCAAAATACAATTTTATATTTTCTTTGCTTAGAAATTTGTACAAGCCTTGATCACTCATACACATGCACACACATAGTGTTAGAACATACTAACACATGCTTAGTATGTTGGTTAATAATAGAAATCCCATATGTTAGCCATTAGAGTTTATAAATATTAAGTGAGTCTTAAAACATATCATTTATATCCCTTAGAAATTAGAATCTGGAAAAACTTAAAAGATCAAAGTTGTAGGTCTCTTCAAGAGCTTTCCAACAAATCTTAAATCACCTCATTTCGATATCGGATGAGAAAGTTACGATCAAAATACTAAAGAGAAAATTTCAGAATCTGTGAGTTTACAGTGTAGTCGACTACTATGCCTTGTAGTCGACTACTAAGCAATTTTCTGACTTCACAGAGTCTGTTTATACTCAGTGTAGTCGACTACTATGACTTGTAGTCGACTACAGATGCAGTTTTTTCAGATTTTAGATTTTTAAATAAGTGACTGTTTATAGCCGTTTTGTGGACGTTAATTGGGTTTAAAATTATGTCATTTCAGAGGCTATAAATAGGTTTAAACATCAGAAAACAAGCACCAAGTTTTGCACTTATAAGATTCATAAGTTGTGCAAATTAACTCTCTAAACTTTTAGTTTTTCAATCTGTTTTTCTATAAAAGAGAGTTTCTGATATTGCCTTTATTCCTATCATTCTTAGAGCTTGTTTAGGCAATATTCAGAGAGTTAAAAAGATTGATAAGCCACTGTTACACGTTCACATCCACATCAAGGCTTATAGGATTAGAATTGTACATTACTTCAAAGAAAGGTTCTCTCGGTTTATGAGAGGGGTTGATCTCTTGGTCTAGAGGTCGGTTTACAATTGGCATGGTCTTGTCAATTGGGTTTGCAATTTGCATGGTCTTGCAAATTGGTCAGGTTTGCTTTTGATTTTGTAAGTTTATTCAAAATTATAGTGGAAACTCTCAAGCGGGATTTGCTTGGGGACTGGATGTACACCGGGGAGGTGGAACCGGTATACATACTTGTGTTTGTGATGTTCATTTTCTGAGATTGTCATTCTTTCTTTACAATTTATAATCTACTTTGTATAAATTCTAAAAGAACACTATTCACCCCCTCTAGTGTTCTAGTATATCTATTTCAGAACCCACATTTGGTATCATAGCAAGGTGAAAGATGGCATCGACAAATACTTCACAATTCAAAGAAGGTCACTCTACAAATCGTCCACCAATGTTTGATGGATTGAACTACAACTATTGGAAGTGTCGAATGAAGATTTACCTTCAATCAATTGGCTACGAACTTTGGAACGTCGTGGAAAAGAAATATGAGAAGCCAACCACTCCTTTCACGGAATGGACTACATCTCAAAGGAACAATGCAAACTTGGATTCTAAAGCAATGAATGTCTTATTTTGTGCTCTTGACAAGAATGAGTTCAATAGGGTGTCAACGGCCACATCCGCATATGATATTTGGCACACACTCGAGGTAACTTATGAAGGTACAAGTAATGTTAAAGATACTAATAATAATTTTATTTGTTATGGTTGCAATAAGCCAGGACATATGAAGAATGATTGTCCCCTTCCAAAATCAAAGTCAAAGTCTACAAAATTCAACAAGAAAAGAAAGGCATTGGTGACTATATGGGATGGTAGTGATGATTTGTCTTCGGATGAAGAAATCAAAGAAAATGAAAGCGCTCATATGTGTTTTATGGCACAAGATGAAGTAAGTGACAATGAAGAGCTTTTAGATACTTTCAATGAATTATATGAAATATTTTTGAGATTAAAGGCTTCACATAATTTTCTTAAAGGTGAAAATAAAAGTACTTGAAGAAATTTCTAATTTTAATTCTTCTACTATTTCTTATTCTCAAGTAATTGAATTGAAAGAGGAAAATAAATCTTTGCTTAAAGAAAATTATATTTTGACTAATGAGAATGTTTATCTAAAATCAGAATGCAATGATTTAAAAATTTGCATTAATATTTTAGATAAAGATATTTCTTCTATTAAATTAAAATATGATGATATATGTTTGAATATTAGTAAATTCAATAAAAGTAAAGAGAATTTGAATAATTTGCTCTTATTTCAAAAATCTTCAAACAATCATTTTGGCATTGGATTTGTTCCTAAGTATTTTACAAAGAATAATTATGTTTTGAAAAATAATAATAAGGATATTCATGCTAAACAAAATAAGTATATATGGATTCCTAAGAATTTGAATATTCATGATAGGAATGATTATATTTCATCTTATATGCATAATGTTTACAATTCAAAGAATTACACTTATGTTAATAAATGGAAACCAAATTCCAAGTGGATTTGGATTCCTAAGGGCTAATCCTAATGATCTAATATAAAAGGGTATCAAAGTGCTTAATATTTTTATTAAGGTACCCGGGAAAAGAAAATTTTAACTAGAATTATGTTTATTTCTTTTTGTTAATGACAAAGGGGGAGTTATATAGAAAATTTTAAATTTTAAATTTTACTAATGCTTTGATGCAGGGGGAGTAAAAGATTATATTTAATGATTTTATGCAGGGGGTTAAAAAAATTTTATATCTTAATAACATATATTTGTCATTATCAAAAAGGGGGAGAATGGTAGGAATCTTGACCCCAAGATTAGTTTATTTTGATGATAACAAATATTATATGTTGTGTGTATTATGTGCTAACATTTGTTTTGTAGTATCAGAGCTATATCAACAATTATATTCAAAGAGATACTCAAGACATAGATGAGTTCAAGGTAAAATGAAGCAAAGAAGAAGATATACTTTATTGTCAAAATACAATTTTATATTTTCTTTGCTTAGAAATTTGTACAAGCCTTGATCACTCATACACATGCACACACATAGTGTTAGAACATACTAACACATGCTTAGTATGTTGGTTAATAATAAAAATCCCCTATGTTAGCCATTAGAGTTTATAAATATTGAGTGAGTCTTAAAACATATCATTTATATCCCTTAGAAATTAGAATCTGGAAAGATTAAAATATCAAAGTTGTAGGTCTCTTCAAGAGCTTTCCAACAAATCTTAAATCACCTCATTCCGATATCGGATGAGAAAGTTACGATCAAAATACTAAAGAGAAAATTCCAGAATCTGTGAGTTTACAGTGTAGTCGACTACTATGCATTGTAGTCGACTACTAAGCAATTTTCTGACTTCACAGAGTCTGTTTATACTCAGTGTAGTTGACTACTATAACTTGTAGTCGACTACAGATATAGTTTTTTTAGATTTTAGGTTTTAAATAAGTGACTGTTTATAGCCGTTTTGTGGACGTTAATTGGGTTTAAAATTATGTCATTTCAGAGGCTATAAATAGGTTTAAACATCAGAAAACAAGCACCAAGTTTTACACTTATAAGATTCATATGTTGTGCAAATTAACTCTCTAAACTTTTAGTTTTTCAATCTGTTTTTCTATAAAAGAGAGTTTCTGATATTGCCTTTATTCCTATCATTCTTAGAGCTTGTTTAGGCAATATTCAGAGAGTTAAAAAGATTGATAAGCCACTGTTACACGTTCACATCCACATCAAGGCTTATAGGATTAGAATTGTACATTGCTTCAAAGAAAGGTTCTCTCGGTTTATGAGAGGGGTTGATCTCTTAGTCTAGAGGTCGGTTTACAATTGGCATGGTCTTGTCAATTGGGTTTGCAATTTGCATGGTCTTGCAAATTGGTCAGGTTTGCTTTTGATTTTGTAAGTTTATTCAAAATCATAGTGGAAACTCTCAAGCAGGATTTGCTTGGGGACTGGATGTACACCGGGGAGGTGGAACCAGTATACATACTTGTGTTTGTGATGTTCATTTTCTGAGATTGTCATTCATTCTTTGTAATTTATAATCTACTTTGTATAAATTCTAAAAGAACACTATTCACCCCCTCTAGTGTTCTAGTATATCTATTTCAGATCCTACACTCAGGAGGAAGCAGCAAGTAGCAGGGGATAGAGACTTGAGGAGTGGGACTGAGGATGCATCCACTTCGTTCTTCGCCAGAGGCAACACTGCTACTTATGCTCATCCGACCAAAGGTACTGATGACATACATGCTCTTGCTTCTATGTCTCCCGACAGATCATCAGAATGGATAGTCGACTCCGGTGCGTCTCGACATGTGACAGGTAATGCTAGTGAGTTCTTATCATATACTCACTTAGCATTGCCTGATAGTATTCAAACAGCTGATGGTACATTTCAGCCGATGGTTGGTAAGGGTACAGTCGATTGTACCCTTTCCAGTCAATCTTTTGTCCATTAGTTCTATCATCCTCCAACTAAAATGCATTGTTTCTTTTGATATTCCCAATGTGATTTTCTAGGAGAAGGGGACAGGGCGGAGACTTGGGACTGGCACATGGCGTAGTGGACTGTGGTATCTGGATCGTGAAGGGCTGGATTCAGCATTGGTGTCAGTCGGAGAGGAAGCAGGTGTAGGATCTAAAATGAATGCTGAGAGTGAGTTAATGTTTCATCACCAGCGTTTGGGACACTCATCCTTTAGTGTTTTAGGTAGATTGTATCCTTCTTTATTTGAGAAAGCAAATAAACAGAAACTTGTGTGTGATGCATGTGAGTTTGGAAAGCTTACTAGAAGCTCTTATGTTAGTTCTGGTCATAAAAGTTCTCATGCATTTGACTTGGTACATTCAGATGTTTGGGGGCCTTGTTCCACAAGTTCTATGAATGGATACAAGTATTTTGTTATATTTATTAATTGTTTCTCTCGTGTTACTTGGTTATACCTGATGAAGAATAAGAGTGAAGTGTTTGGGTGCTTTCAAAACTTTCATAGGAATATTCAGACTCAATACGGAGCAGTGGTGAATGTATTAAGGTCGGATAATGGGACAGAGTATACCAACAGAGCGTTTGAAGAATATTTGTCAGCTCAGGGAATACATCACCAGACAACCTGTCCATACACACCAGCTCAGAATGGGGTAGCGGAAAGGAAGAACATACATCTTTTAGAGGTTGCTAGAAGCATGATGATCTCTATAAATGTCCCAGAAACATTGTGGGGGCTAGCAGTATTGACTGCAGCAGCGCTGATCAACAGAATGCCCTCGAGAGTGCTAGATTAGAAGTCTCCGTGTGAGACATTGAAGGGAGATAATGGTGGGATTCTTCCACTTAAAGTGTTTGGCTGTGTGTGCTTTGTGAAGGACAACAGGCCATCTGTGGGGAAGCTTGCCCCTAGAGCTGTGAAGTGTATCTTTGTGGGATATTCTGCTACTCAGAAGGGATATGTTTGCTGGAGCCCGATGGAGAAAAGGTTGTTTGTGAGCATGGATGTGCACTTTCGAGAACTCGAGCCATATTACACCCGGACGGTAACTTCATCCGTTGGTAACTCGCCCAATACTAGAAGTATGAGGCGAGAGGAGGAGAATGGTGAGAGATCGGTGAACAATGTGAAGAAATCAATTTCTGTATCGATTTCTTGGGAGGGAGAATTGGTTGAGGAGGAGCAGGAGAATGAAGAAGAAAAGGAAAATGAGATAAGAGGTGTTAGGCCCACGGTTCGGTGGGAGCTACTAACCTATAGTAGGAAGGGAAAGCAAATTACAGAAACAGTACCTACAGTGCCACTAGTGCTGCCAAGTCTCTTGCTAACGCCTACCCCGACTCCTGAGACACCTACACCACCACCAGTTTCATCTCAAGGTGATAACATTCCTCTCCCTACTCCTCCCACACCAATATCAGTACGGAGGACTACTCGTAGTAATGCGGGAAATCCTCCCGATAGAAATGGTTAGGATCTTGCCCAATTTATATCATATTCTAACATCCACCCTGCACATGAAGCATTCATTGAATTATTGGACTTTGTTACTGCACGTAACAATTAGCAGGTTACTAAGAAGGATCCAAAGTGGAAAGCAGCTATACACGAGGAGCTAGGGGCTCTTGAGAAGAACCGCACTTGAGAGCTAGTAAAACTACCAGAAGGGAAGAGAACAGTTGGATGTAAGTGGGTCTTCAGTGTGAAGCAGAATACAGATGGACAAGTTGAGCGCTACAAGCCTCGTCTGGTGGCAAAATGGTATAGTCAGACATATGGCATCGATTATGATGAGACTTTTGTACCGGTGGCAAAGATGAGCACTGTTCGGACCTTAATCTCTCTGGCAGTAAATGATGGATGGAAGCTACACCAACTAGATGTGAAGAATTCACTTCCTCATGGAGATCTAGTGGAGGAGGTATACATGGAGATACCACTGGGATTCGATACAGATCAGACAGTAGGAAAGGTCTGTAGATTGAAGAAGTATCTCTATGGGCTAAAGCAGTCTCCTCGTGCTTGGTTTGACAGATTCAGGAAGGCTATGATTGGTATGGGGTACCAGCAGATCAACGCCGACCATACCGTGTTCTTTCGAAGAAGTGGAGGTCACATCACCATGCTTGCAGTATATGTGAATGATATGATTTATTACAGGGGATAATGAGAAGGAGATTGCCCAACTCAAAGTGAGACTGGGTAAGGAATTCGAGGTGAAAGATCTTGGCTTGCTTCGATACTTTCTTGGAATAGAGATAGCTCGAGGAGCAGAGAAGATTGTCCTATCCTAGAGAAAGATTGCACTGGATCTTCTCAAAGAGACATGAATGTTAGAGTGCAAACCTGCAACTACACCGATCGACCAGAAGTTTAAGCTGGATGCTGAAGCCGAAGAACCAGTTGACCGTGACAGATACCAAAGGCTGGTGGGCAGGTTGATCTATCTGAGTCATACATGTCCCGATATCTCTTTTGCAGTAAGCATGGTGAGTCGCTACATGCATGATCCAAGGAAGGGTCATATGGACGCAGTGTACCAGATTCTAAGGTATTTGAAGAGTGCCCCCGGAAAAGGGCTAATCATCAGGAAGAATGAACATATGAGCATTGAGGGTTATTGTGACTTCGATTGGGCTAGCTCTGCTGATGACAGGAGGTCCACCTCAGGATATTGTATCTTTATAGGAGGCAACTTGGTCTCGTGGAAGAGCAAGAAGCAATCAGTGGTAGCGAGATCAACAACTGAAGCAGAGTATAGAGCTATGACCTTAGGAGTTGCTGAGTTGCTATGGTTGAAGATTATGCTAGTGGAGCTGAAGCTGGATTAAAGAGCTAAGATGAAGTTATGGTGTGATAACAAGTCAGCCATCAGTATCGCCAACAACCCAGTGTAGTATGATAGAACCAAACACATCGAAATCGATAGGTTCTTCATCAAAGAGAAGTTGGATAGTGGACTACTAGAGCTGAGTCATGTTTCGACTAAGGACCAGGCAGCAGATTATATGACTAAGGGACTTAGCTCAGTAGATATGGTTAGAGGATGTGACAAGATGGGCTTAGTGGATATCTTTCGCCCATCTTGAGGAGGAGTGTTGACATATTGGTAATATATAGGGACTTATTTATAAGTTGTATTTTGTAGGAGCCTATATAAGCCTAAGAGATTTTATAATACAATTAAGGGTTTCAATTCTATATGATGGAAAGATACCATCAATCAAATTTTTTTTAGAGTTTTCATCATTGTCATATTCTATTACCATTTTATGTGGAAGAAGTATCAAATTCTCATCTATTGTGGGTTCCTCTCCATTCCCCACGCGCAATAAGAACTCTCCAAATACTTGATCACTTCTTGCTCTTATATTAATAGTGAGAGATAATTTCTCTATTTTTTCCCAGAGATATGATTTCACAAGACTTGCATTGACTGTTTCTGCTCTAGTGCCCCGTGGAACAACTGGTAGAACTTGACGAAAATCACCTCCAAACACGACTACTTTTCCACCAAAAATTCTTTTGTCACCCATTACATCCCTTAATGTTCTGTCAACCGTCTCAATCGCAAATCTTTTTGCCATAGGTGCTTCATCCCATATTATAAGTGATGCCAATCGTATCAATTTTGATGTTCTATCCTGCTTTGATATATTGCACATTATAGTTTCATTAGCAGTAATTGGAATTTTGAATCGCGAATGTGCAGTTCGCCCTCCTGGCATTATTGCTGTAGCCACTCCTGATGTCGCTGTTGCTAATGCTATCATCTTTTTTGATCTTAGATTTGCAAGCAATGCACGATAAAGAAAAGTTTTACATGTTCCTCCTGGACCATCCACAAAAAATATTCCAGTTTTTTTTGTTGACTCTATCTAATATGATATCGAAGGCTTGTTTTTGCCTCGGGTTTAACTTTGATTGAGCATAAAAATCTTCAAATAGAATGTCTATCTCCCTTTCATCAATAATTTCTCTCGGTAAAGTTTCACATTGGTCAACATCATCATGTATCAGTAATGGTAGATCATAATCTGCAATATGTTTACCCATACTCTCAAGGAATAGACTAATGCTTTTTAATGTCCATGCAACACGAGTTGGTAGCATGTATTCATCTACTCCTCCCTTGAAATCTTCTGTCATCGCTTCAAAATAATCGTTCCATAATTTTCTTACATTTGATGGTTGGCAATAAACTAAAATAATGGCAATAATCTTCGTAGTGTATAAGGCATTTGGAAGGTAGTGGCCTCAACTAAACAATCAGAAATACTATTATCAGCTTCTAGCAATCCTCTTTTTTGTGTAGCTTCCTTGAAGGACTTATATGCAATACCATCAACTGTTAAAAGATATTTCCATGAAGTAGGGCCCCTCACATGATTTAACAATAGACGTAAATAATATCTCTCCCCTTCTTTTGGGTTTGCAGCGTTTATACGACCAATGACAAGTTTGTGCTTCCAATCAGACCAAATCTTTGCTTGGTTACTCCACACGTAGTGTTTAGGAAATTCGACGTATAGAAATTGCCTTGCATTTTCAGTTGTTGTGCATTTTGTGAAGAATCCAGTGAGCATAGTTTTTGATGATCTTTCTGAACCTATTACATCACAAAGATCTCGATGTTGCCAATAACAAATTGATTGCTTATCTGGAAGATGTAACTGAAGACTAATGACTGGAGGAGTAGTTTCATTCATCTTGAATTCATACATTCTCCAAAATGCTTCTTGCGCTGACACCCACCGTCCATCTTGGAAATATTTTATTTCATCAAACTTATTTTGCTCTTCATTGTGTGCAAGGTAGATAGAGATCTTGTCGTGCCCTTTATATATATATTTATACAAATATTTGATCGCTTTTACACTTGAGCAAACCTCAACATTAATGTGGCAATTGTACCTGTTAAGAAGATATGACGATATCATATTTTGAGATTTTCTCACATAGTATATTTTTTGTTGAAATGTTCTCATAAATAATAAACTTTAAAGCTATTATGAAGATTGTACCTGGTAAGGAGATATGGATTATAAGGAACAACACATTGGTTGTTCAACTCTGCTCGACGCACACATACTTTTCTACCATTATTCCTCCTCATGTAAATTGGATATGAATCTTTACCAACTATTGTCTTAAAGGAAAAAGGTCATGGATAATGATGTCTACATTCTTGATTAACCATGCAAGGGCTGTCCATGCGGTGTTTTCCACAGGGACCATGCATCATATGTTTGACAACCATTTCATGAAGTCTTGGATGAGTAGAGACATCTGGGATTTCTGCTGAAATATATTTATTGAACTGGTCAGGAGTTAAGATTTTGCAATCTTCTTTTAATACAACCAAGATATGAGCATGTGGAAGCCCTCTTTTTTGAAATTCAATCACGTACACATGCGCTCCAACTCTTCCAAAGACATTCTTTTTTAATAGTTGATCTTTTAGGTCTTTATTTAAGTTTTGAACGGAATACACGCGATGTCAAATCAGGACTGTCTTGAGCAACTTGTCCCATTAGAAGTTCATCTTTTATTTCTTTCCAATCTGGATTACAAGTCATCGTAATAAAAATATCTGGTTTACCAAACCTTTGAACCAAAGCCATTGCATCCATATACCGACGCCGCATGTCTCTTGGTCCTCCAATGAAAGATGTAGGTAAGATAACCCTTTGCCCAACTTGATCACCTCGAGTTTCACCAGTGGTTAGACTATCCACTATTCCTTGATACACTTCAGCTCTTATTTTAGATTGTTTGTTCCGAAAGTAATCAAGTCTAGTTGTCTCAAGTTTGATATACATGTCTACTACAAATTATTGTAACAATCTTCCAGCAAGCAAAAACACAGATGGTTCTGATTCTCTTATTTGTAACTTGTAGCTATAATATTCTCTGCATGAAACATGAGATATTGTTTTTGCATAGAGACACCTATATGGAAAAAAAATTATTAACATTTAATATGAAGAAATATTATGGAGCACAAATGTTAAAATAAGTATATTTATGAGAAATTTACCTGTTTGTTCTTGTTGTAATAATTCTTGTACCGATGAGAATCGAAATTGACTTGAATTATTGTTTTGTTTGGAGATGGAGCAATCAATTTTTTTGATATTTTGATGCCATCCGGATTCACCTTTCGGAAGTAAAAGCGGGTATTGCAATGGATCATAGCAATCATAATAATGCTTCACATAATATCTTTGACCAGAGTGTTCATGAATCACAATCTCCCTTTCAAATGGAACATTTGAATTATTCCCTTCAATCCATATGGCAGCAACTTCATTGGATGTTGGTGTATTATAGACCCGTTGATCAAGGTTGGTATTTGTAGCAATACAAATACAGATATCTTTGAATGATTCAAGATCTCTCAATGAACGAAGGAATATAGCATATGGATTATCTTTCAAGATTTCCATCATCATTTTCATAACGTCCTCATCAATTATGTTATTTTGCAATATTTTTATCCGATTGTGAAACTCATTATCACAATCATGAAAGTACAATTGGAAAAAAGCAGGTTTATCTGTGTTTGGTATCAAACCTGGTAAATGGTGGTAAATTTGCCCTTGTGCTCGAAATGTATAAACACCGTTCGTCGATGATGCCAAACTTTTATCAATAGTAGCTCCAAATGAGGTGAATGAGAATAGACTATTGTATTTTCAGATATTTTTACGGAACTCTATTGCTTTTGTAGTGTTGGACGTGAACAATGAGTAAAGAGTTGGATGGACATGTGTTGAAGCCAATTTGATTCGTCCATTATCGCAACAAAATGTTGGCACTTCATGTTCAAATTTCTTTGCTCCACAATGAATACAGTGCGGGACTACTTTCATTTGATGTAACTCTGAGCATGAAGGATTATAGAATGTGTTTCCTATAAAATAAATTAAGCGATTAGTATTTAATTTTGTATACCATGAGTTTTATCTAATTTTAGTGTGTTGAATATACCTTGAAATTGATATTCTGATTGCGTTGCACGAAGTAACCACTTCACTCGTCGTTTAGCGGGACTATGATGATCATTCAAGGCACTGAGACTTGATTCACTCCTAT
>BQKN01049127.1:67487-88495 GCA_022839385.1 Asparagus kiusianus | reverse complement strand
GCTTTGTTTCTAACTACGTTACCATTTTCATCTAACTTATTTCTAAATATCCATTTTGTTCCTATAATAGATTTATCATTAGGACGTGATACTAAAATCCAAACATCATTCCTAATAAATTGATTTAATTCTTCATGCATGGCATTTATCCAAGAATCATCAAGTAAAGCATCTTTGATATTCTTTGGTTCTAATGAAGATGTAAATGCAACATGAATGAATAAATTCAATTGAGATCTAGTTCTAACATTATCATTTATATTTCCAATTATATTTTGATGAGGATGATCTCTAAGTTCAACAAAATCTTTTGGTAATACAATATTATCTTCTTTTGTTAAAATTTCTTCAGTCTCATCCATATTGGAATCAATTTCATCATCTTCTAATGAAGTGATCGGAATTTTAGACATTGTTTCATCAAAGAAAACATTCAATGATTCTTCAATAGTTAAAGTCTTTTTGTTATAAATTCTATACACTTTACTTCGCATAGAATATCCAACAAAAATACCTTCATCTGATTTAGAATCAAATTTGTCTAAATTATCCTTTGTATTAAGTATAAAACACTTACATCCAAAAACTCTAAAATAAGATACCTTAGGAATACGATCATAAAATAACTCATAAGGAGTTCTATTTAGTATGGGTCTTAATAAAACACGGTTTAAAACATAGCAAGCACATGAAACAGCTTCAGCCCAAAAAGATTTAGGAAGATTAGATTCACACAACAATGTCCTAGCACATTCTTGTAGTGTTCTATTCTTTCTCTCAACTACTCCATTTTGTTGTGGAGTGCGGGGAACTGAAAATTCATGTTTTATACCATTTTTGTTACAAAAATCAGAGAATTTTTCATTCTCAAATTCACCACCATGATCACTTCTTATTGTGATTATAGTAGTGGATTTTTGATTTTGTACAAGCTTACAAAAATCTGAAAATAACTTAAATGTGTCATCCTTATGTTTTAAAAATATAGTCCATGTGAATCGTGAAAAATCATCTACTATAACTAATGCATATCGACTATGATTTAAAGAAGCTATTCTAGAGGGACCAAATAAATCAATATGGAGTAATTCCAATGGTCTTTTGGTTGAAATAACATCTTTTGATTTATAACTAGACTTATGCATTTTTCCTTAGTGACATGAATCACAAAAATGATTTTTCTTATAATCTAATTTTGGCAATCCATTAACTAAACTATTCTTAGAAATGCGTGAAATATTTTTAACATTAACATGACCTAATCTTTTATGCCATATTAGTGATTCATCTTTTGAAACTAATAAACAATGTTCATGAGTTTTAATATCCATGGAAAGTATATAAATATTTTTCTTTCTAAAACCGTTGAACAATAAAATTGTCATGTCATTGTTATATATCATGCAGTTATCTTTTTCAAACACTATTTTATAGTTTTTATCACATAATTGACTTATACTAAGAAAATTATACTTTAAACCATCGACTAATAACACATTATTAATAAGAGTTTTAGAGTTCATACTGACCGTTCCAATTCCTACCACTTGACCCTTGTTTTTGTCACCGAAGGTAACGGTTCCTCCATCTTTAAATTGTATGGAAGAGAATAAGTCCTTGTTCCCGGTCATGTGCTTGGAACAGCCACTATCTAAAATCCATGTTTCCTTTTTATTAGGTACCTGCAAAATAAAAAAATATGATTTGGTACCCTTTAACTTTTAGGTCCTTGAGATTAGCATTTAGGAAACCAAACCCAATAAGAATTTGGTTTACCTACATTGTATGAAAGATAGTTTTCAGAATCACAAATATCCTTTTTGTAATTTGATATGTATATCTTTCTATCACTTAAACATGCATTTTTAGGAACCCAAATGTAGTTGGATTTTAAAATATTCTTACTTGCAACTTTCTTCATATGCATTTTTCTATCATTATGTGAAAATACCTTAGAACTAACATGCATAGATGTATCACTATGTGCATGATAATTACTTTTCACAAATTTAGAATATAAATAAGCATGATTTCTCTTTTGCATAGAAGAGTATATTTTCTCATTACTGGAGTTAGAAACATATCCTAATCCTTGTTTACTCTTAGCAGGTAATTGATAAGAAAGTAGATTATCTAGATTCTCTTTTCCTTTGTTAAATTTACCTACATTCATTGATATAGTTTCATATTTGGTTTTAAGGCTATTAACATCATCATTCAAATTTGAAATACGAACTTTAAAGAAATCACATTCTTTTTTAAGAAGTTGATTGTTACTAGATAACTTGTAATTTTCAGAAAATAACTCTTTATTCTTCTCTTTAAGATCTTCTATTTGCGAAGCATAAGGAGAGACTAAAGTGTTATTCAAATTTTCATTTTCATTTTTTAATATTTTAAAAGAAGAATTTAGTTGCTTGTATTTCAAAAATAATTCGTTAAATACGTCAAGTAACTCATCATGATTACTTACTTGATCATCATCAGATTCATTTGCCATAAAGCACATATTCGCTTGATGATCTTCTTGTTCCTCTTCTTCATCTGAAAATGACTGGTCACTATCATCCCATGTTATCGACAAAGCCTTCTTTTTATTCTTCACTTATTCATTCTTGTTCTTTGTGAATCCGTTGAAATTGTTAGAAGACTTCGACTTTAACTTTTGTTGTAGGGGACAATCTTTCTTGTAATGACCTGGCTTATTACAACCAAAACAAGTGACTTTGTTAGTATCTTTGAATTTACTAGAAGAGAACTTACCTTTCTTCAAGAATTTTCTGAATTTGCGTGTGATCATTGCAAACTCTTCTTCGTCATCGGAATCCTCATCATCAGTAGATGCTTGAAAAGCAAGAACCTTCTTGTTCTTTTCTTCATTATCCTTTTTCCGATCTTCAAGTTGCACCTGGTATGCCATCAAATTCCCTATCAAATTTTCTACTGTCAATGTGGAGAGATCGTTGGCTTCCTCTATCGCAGTAGTCTTCTTTTCCCAATCCGAAGTAAGAGCCTAGAGGATTTTCCTAACCATCTCCACTTGTGTGTAGACCTTTCCTAATGCAATTAGGGAGTTGATGATGTCGGTGAACCTTGTGAACATTTCACCAATTGTCTCCTTGTCTTTCATCTTGAACATTTCAAACCTGTGCACTAAAACAGAAATTTTTGAGTCTTTAACCTTAGAAGTTCTTTCGTGGGTTACCTCAAGTGTGTGCCAGATTTGATGTGCAATGTTGAAAGTAGACACACGGTTGAATTCATTCTTATCCATTGCGCAAAACAATGCATTCATTACCTTGGCGTCAAGATTCGCATTTGTCCTTTCCACCAATGTCCATTCAGAATATGGAGTGGTAGGCTTGTTGTAATCAGACTCCACTATGTTCCAGAGATCGAATCCTATCGATTGAAGATAGATCTTCATCCTACACTTCCAGTAGTTGTAGTTGGAACCATCGAAAAGTGGTGGTCTTTGAGTAGAATGTCCTTCCTTGAACTGTGATGTAGATGATGTAGCCATTGTTATCCTTGATCAACCTGCTCTGATACTAATTGAAGGATCGCTGCAATGGCACTCAAACACTAGAAGGGTGTTCGTGGGAAAAATCGTAGCTTTCTTCATTGATTCCATTGCACACTCTTGTAACAGTTTATCGATTACAAAGATCCGGTCTTTTTATAAGATCCGGTTACAATGAAGAATCAAAACAAAGAAATGAAAAAAGATTACAACTTTTTCTCCTTTTGTGTCGAACAAATCACGAGCTCCTGTTTTGCGGTCGCTCTCTTACGTGGGTTGTTTGCCTGCGTCGGGGGTTTATCCGTTGACCACCGCGAGATCTAGATCCGGTCGGATCTACGCAGTACGACGGGTATTATTTCGCCAAGGAAATAATAGCCGGGGGGATTAATTCACCAAGGAAATAATCGCCCTAATCTCGGGATCAAAGACCAAGCTTTGATCCGGAGGAAAACTACGTAGATTTGAGATCCGATCCTCTCGAACTCTTGCCTTATTTGGCGTTGACGATTGCCGAGCACCGGATCTGGAAGTCCAAGTCTTCAAAGTCTTAAAGCTCCAATCTTTTTAAGTTTTAAGATCTGAATTTGGCAGAGCTTCGACTCCAATTTTTCCAACCTCCTCAAATGAACAAGGGGGTGACCTATTTATAGGCACCCTGAACTGTGCCTGCGCACAAATGCCCGACACCCAGGCCGCCGGCCACCTCAAGGTGGTTCGGCTAATGCCGAGCCACCCTGAGGTGGCTCGGCTACCGAGCCACCCCGGGGGGCTCGGTTTCGGCCGAGCCCCTCCGGGTGTTTAGGATCCGTCGTTTGGTTGTTGTATCCATTTTGTCTCTTTGTGCCCGTTTTCCGGTTCTGTGGTTGACTTGTTCGGACTTGATTCGTTGACCTGATTTGGCAGTAAATCCGATTCTGAGTTCGAGTCCGAAACTGATCTTGATTCAATTGCGATTCATCCGAGTCAGTTCTTGGTTGGATGACTCGTTGATTCTTCAACCCGTTGGCTTGATTCCGCACGCGAGTGGATTCATTCTATTGTTTACGTGCGGTTCGTCAGCTTCGTATCCTCGTTAACCCGCTTCGTCGCGTATCATCCGGCTTCGGTGTTGCGGACTAACGGTCGTGCCTGGATACGTCGCCCGATGGTCGATTTTGTCGAATTGGCGTCGTCGAGCTGTGTTAAGGGACCTATAGGCAGTTTTATACGCCTACAGATACCCCCTCCAAAGTATTTCAGCCTCGTTCTTTTATAGAAGAGTCTGGAATACTTTGGATATGATCGTCCCCACCTTCAGTCGGTATAACGGGGCCTTGGAATGGCTTCTGTTCTGGATTCCTTCAACTCTTCAGGCTATTCGGTGCTTTGTCGAACATCTGTAAGGGTTTCGGTACTACATTTATTGTCTGACCGTTTGTTGGAATTTTGAATTTGAAGTCGATTCTCGATTTCCTGGCTTTTTTAGCTCGAATTTGCTTGTTTCAACATAGAACTGACCATCGGTCATCTGTGCTGAATCTTCATTTACAACGCGTTGTCCGGCATTTGAGCTTCCTTACGACGCATTGTCCGGCATCCAGGTTTCATTATAACGCGTTGTCCGGCGTTTGACACAGTTTATACTCGTACGTCTGCTAGAGTATACACAGTTTAAGCTCTTAAGGAATTAGAGCGTGGCAGATACTTGAGTCACGAGACCAATTTATAGAATTGATGCATCAATGACTCGTATTTATAGAATTTTTGGCAAATTCTCAGCCATCAACGGGTTTGATGAGCCTTTACCGACTACCGTTTGAGTCGGGCTAGCATGCGGATTGTTTAAGCCCGTTCCGCACGTGACGTTAAGCTAAAGAGTTAACCCTTTTAGTGCAACGATATTGAATACGTAGACTTCGTCTTTCTCCTGTGAAAAGACTAAACAGCAACGTGTATTAGACGTTGACTTTAGGATTTTTGGCAAATCCTCAGCCTTCAACGGATTTGACGTGCTCTTACCGACTACCGTTTAAGTCGGGCTTACATGCGGATTGTTTTAGTCCGTTCCGCATGTGACGTTGTGCTAAAGGAATGAACTCCCTTAGACTTTGTGCTATGATGTTAAATACATAGACTTTACCATTTGTTACGGGAATAGGTTACCCGGCGACGCGTGTTAGGCGTTGACTTTAGGATTTTTGGCTAACCCCCAGCCTTCAACGGATTTGATTAGCCATTACCGACTACCGTTTGAGTCGGGCTAGCATGCGGATTGTCTAAATCCGTTCCGCATGTAACGTTGCGCTAAAGGAATGAACTCCCTTAGACTTTGTGCTACGACTTCGAATACGTAGACTTCGCTATTGTTACGGGAATAGGCTACCCGGCAACGTGTATTAAACGCAGACTTATCCCTACTTAGCTTTCGGGATAAAATACCCCAGAATCAAGTTCTGGTGTCTCTTTCTACGGAAAAAGACTAAACCGGCGATGCGTGTTAGGCGTCGGCATATCCTTTCTTAGGATTCAGGATGAAATTCCCCATGCGTGTAAGGCATGGATTTTGGTGTTATTAATAACAACCTGCCACAATGTTGAATATGTGGACGAGTATTCTTTTTAACGGTTAAGAACTAACCGGCAGCGCTGGTTAGGCGCAGACTTATCCCTTCTTAGGTTTCAGGATAAAATACCCCAGAATCGAACTCTGGTGTCTTCTTCTACGGAGAAAGACTAAACCAGCAGCGCGTGTTAGGCGCAGACTTATCCCTGTTTAGGATTTGGGATAAACTTCCTAGGATGAATCCAAGATTGATAAACTCTTGAAAAAGGTTGGTGTGGGAAAGGAAGAATTTTATATTCTATTTCCCGGTCTTCTTTTAGGGTGAAGGCGAACCCGAATACAAGAAAGGAAGAATTTTATATTCTATTCCCAATTGGAGAGGAGACTCGAGGTGGGATCTCCACCCCCAGAATCCGGAAAGGTGAAACTAAGAGTGGGATCTCCACTCCGAGAATCGAAAAGAATCAGATAACCCTAACTGTCGGAAGGTTCGATTACCGAACTAAAGATGAATTTCTCATTTATCGAGAATGAATTGTGGTTTTGGTCCTAACTGTAGGAAGGTTTGACCAAACGGGAGCTTGAGATGACCCTAACTGTAGGAAGGTTTGATCACTCGATTTGAAAGCGGACCTCTCGTTCATTGGAGGAATCGAGAGGGGATTTTGGTTGTGGTCCTAACTGTAGGAAGGTTTGACCAAGTGGGGGGTTTAAAATGATCCTAACTGTAAGAAGGTTTTATCGCTCGATTTGTGGGCCTCTAGTTCATTGAAGGAATCGAGAGGGGATTTTGGTTTTGGTCCTAACTGTAGGAAGGTTTGACCAAGTGGGAGGTGAGAGTGAGAGTACAAATCACTGTAGGAATGTTAATTCGTACAAATCACTCAAAGGGGGTTCCTGATGTTAAGTGATAAAGACTTAACAAAAAGGGGCTTTTACAATTCGTCAATGATTGATAGATCAGAATTCTAAGCATTATATACGGACTCTAACAATGAAAGTGTTGAGTGCACGAACATAGCGGAAGTTTGAATGGATTAAATAGGAAAGAATTTTGGTGGTCCCGCCGTCAATTAGTTTGATCGGTGGGGGATTCTGTGATGGAGACTATGAGTCGTCAAACACCAATGAGAGTTTTGTGAGGGAAAATTGATCCAATGAAGTGATCGGATTTCATCTTAGCAAAAGAGTGTTCGGAAATTAGGAGTTTAGTGTTTATCACTTTATTCATCATGACCGGGTTATCCCTAAGAATATTAAATTTAACATTCTTCCGGGAACTTCCCGTTACATGAATTATCCACCCCCAGCTTTCTTTGCAAAACTGGGTGTATCATTGCATCAGCTGCACGATCGGGTTATCCTTAAGAATACCACGCATGGTACTCTCCAGGAACTTCCCGTGGAAGAAAGAAAATAGTTTAGACTCATACACCTATTAGAGTATCAGGGAGCAGTTTAACCTCTTATACCGGTCGGAGGATTGAGAAGCAGTTTATACTCATATACTTATCGGAGTGTAGGAAGCAGTTTATACTCTTATACCGGTCGGAGTTGTGAGAAGCAGTTTATACTCATATACTCTTTGGAGTTTAGGAAGCAGTTTATACTCTTATACCGGTCGGAGTTTTACCGTTCTCAATTGGCTTACCCTAGCGTTATGACGCCGGCTTCCACCAAGGTCTAGATGCTATTATTGAGAGTAAAGCAATCCTTAGTGGGATGAAGGATCCTCCTGTGATACGCACACTACTTTGGATCCGCAGTATTGTCAGCTTCCTCCTGATTGACGATAGGTGGTAGCTTAATCTTGTTGTTTTCAAGGAGGGATTCGAAGATGGCTGGAACGTCTTCGTCCTTGAAGGAATACTCTTTTTAGAGTTTCGGACCCGAGCTCTTTTGTTGTCTCCGGGGCTGCTGTTTCGATGTTTGATTAGCATCAACAGCCGCTGCAGGTGTCTTGCCCTTACCACGGGAGGCGAAGTTCGAGTTCGGAGGATTAGTCGTCGATTGACTCCTCTCGGCTTTCTTCCTTCGGAGGAAGCGTTCGGCTTGTTCACCGTGCACCTTCAAGTCTTTCCAAGTGTTGGACGGTGCTATCCCCATTGCTTCCAACACGTCCAACGAAAGATTGTTGTGGCAGGTCTGGAGAATAAACTCCTCAGTGATCGGATCCCGGCAATTCAACGCTTTGTTCCGGAACCTCTTGACGATGGTATCGACCAATTCCCCGTCCTTTTGTTTCTCGTCTAGCAACGTCCCGATGGATATCTCCGTGTCATCATCGAAGAAATTGGCGAGGAATTTGGTCTCCATGTCGTCCCAGCTATTTACGTTTCCTGGTTTGAGGCGACGATACCAATCGAAGGCGGCTCCGCGAAGAGTGCCAACGAATGACCGCACCATCAAAGGATTATTACCAGAGATAACACCCAGGTGCGATTTGAAATAAATCAAATGCTGAGTGGGGGAACCCTTCCCATCGAACGGCGTGAAGTTGATTAGACTAAACTTCGCCGGATAGGGGATTGATTCCCACTCTCTTGGGTATGGACAAGGAATGCCCGTCTTCTTTATTTCTTGAGTGGAAATCAATGTATTGATTTTGCTCTCGAGGTTTTTGATCTTCAAGTTTTCACTTGTATCTTCGTTGGCATCCTTGTTACCACCCCCTGCATTGATGGGAGGGTTATTGGCGTTATGAGTTTCATTTGCACCTGTGTCCTCATCTTCCCGATTGTTCTGGTTACGATGACTTGGTTCACCTTGTTAGTTCCTCAATGCCTGGATTTGTTGGTCATGCATCTCTCTCATGGTCTGCATGGCCATCTGCATCTCGAGTCTGAAGCTCTCTTGCTGTTTAGCCATGTCATCTTCGAGCATCTTGGCCACCTGTTCCGCGCTTATCATCAGCGACTCGCTGGTTCCCCTTCACTGGATACTGTATTATCTGATGTGACCGCAGAGCAGGCATCTGACTCTTCATCTTCTGAAGGTAATCTTGTCCGAACCCTACCATACGTCCCTAGTGCGATGGCTCCAGACTGCAGACGGGTTAGACGCCGGGATGCTTTCAGAATCGAATCGAGATCATCCCGTGCCGATGTTCCTTTGCTGGTCATGTTAGCGATGTCCCTCAGAAATTCTCCGTCTTCAACCACTGTTCTTCTTCGCCAGAAACGCCTAGGCCTTGGCTTTGGCATTTCGGTACTGAGCCTCTCAAAAACCGAAACTCTTTTGGGGACCGTCTTGATGCAATTACACTCAGACAATACCGCCCGAATGAGTTTGGAACAGGGGTATTGAGTTTCGAGCCTACGAGGACTTCTCTTTCTTACTCTGCTCGTACCCCCAGCACGATAGTACAGCTCATCCGTATGAAAGTCGGAGCAACCTATCGCGTGTTGGCACGATTTCCCAGGTATAATGTCATCGTCATCAGACGACAATGTTTTCTTCTGGGGGCGAATTGCCTTCTTTGGGCTTTCAAAAGTTACGCGCCTCGAAACATGCCTTTGTGGGCGCGAGTTCTCAGCGGGCTCCTTGACTTCGATGCGAAAATTGGCGCGCGCGGCAGCCTTGAACTCCTTGTCATGCTGAAAATGATGGCAACCCCCAGCCAGTTGAGTCGTTCGGGGCTTCTTCATCGGGCCCAAACGTTCTTGAACTGGAGCCTTGCCTCTTTCATCAGGAATTAGACCGAGGCGTTCCAAAACTGACTTCCTTTTCTGGGATGGTCTTGCGGAATCTCCCGGAATAATTGTGGAAGTCATCGACGGTTTGGATTGATTCGCCGGAAGTTGCACTTTCGACGGTTGCGATTGTTGCTCCTTGGTCTGAACCGCCGCTTCAGACTTCGGTCTCCAAACTTTGCGGGTTGATGGCGGCTTCTTAGCCACCTCCTTCTGCAACCTTCTACGGGCTTCTTCAGCTTGAGCCCGTGCGTGCGCTGATAATGCGCGGCGCTTACGAATGCGCTCCTCCAGCGTTGATCGATTCCGTTTGACATGAACCCATTCGTTCGTCGGTAGCTTGGAGGAGCTATCCTTCATTTGTTGTTGAGGCTGTTTGCCTCCCTTGTTCTTCGGACTCGCGTTATGGCGGATTCCATCTGTGGATTCCATTGCCTTCGTGAATTCTCGGGCCAAGCGTTGGCGTCGCCTTTGGCGGGCTCTCTTTGAGAGAGTCACCACTCCTTTGGTAACGGAGGAATTGGCAGGAACCGGCTTGACCTGGTTGGAAATTGGAGGAATCTCGCCCAATGCAGCTTCGGCATCCAGCGGGGCGAGATCTTCGTTGGTGTTTTCAACATCTTCGTACCAACGAGCCTTTCTCCTGGAGGAGAACTTCTTGGACTTATGGGGGGAGGTTGATCCGGACGAGGACACGTACTCCTCGTACTTTTGCTGGTCGAACTCATACTCGACCTCCTCCACGACCGGGATCGAGATCCGCGGCTGCGACGCTCTGATCTCGGCAGCGAGATCGGTGGCTCCCACTGTGGTCGCCAGATTGTTCGTGGGAAAAATCGTAGCTTTCTTCATTGATTCCATTTCACACTCTTGTAACAGTTTATCGATTACAAAGATCCGGTCTTTTTATAAGATCCGGTTACAATGAAGAATCAAAACAAAGAAATGAAAAAAGATTACAACTTTTTCTCCTTTTGTGTCGAACAAATCAGGAGCTCCTGTTTTGCGGTCGCTCGCTTGCGTGGGTTGTTTGCCTGCGCCGGGGGTTTATCCGTTGACCACCGTGAGATCTAGATCCGGTCGGATCTACGCAGTACGACGGGTATTATTTTGCCAGGGAAATAATAGCTGGGGGGATTAATTCACCAAGGAAATAATCGCCCTAATCTCGAGATCAAAGACCAAGCTTTGATCCGGAGGAAAACTACGTAGATCTGAGATTCGATCCTCTCGAACTCTTGCCTTATTTGGCGTTGACGATTGCCGAGCACCGGATCTGGAAGTCCAAGTCTTCAAAGTCTTAAAGCTCCAATCTTTTTAAGTTTTGAGATCTGAATTTGGTAGAGCTTCGACTCTAATTTTTCCAACCTCCTCAAATGAACAAGGGGGTGGCCTATTTATAGGCACCCTGAACTGTGCCTGCGCACAAATGCCCGACACCCAGGCCGCCGGCCACCTCAAGGTGGCTCGGCTCATGCCGAGCCACCCTGGGGTGGCTCGGCCTTGGCCGAGCCACCCTGAGGTGGCTCGGCTTGGGCCGAGCCACCTTGAGGTGGCTCGGTTTCGGCCGAGCCCCTCTGGGTGTTTGGGATCCGTCGTTTGGTTGTTGTATCCGTTTTGTCTCTTTGTGCCTGTTTTTCGGTTCTGTGGTTGACTTGTTCGGACTTGATTCGTTGACCTGATTTGGCAGTAAATCCGATTCTAAGTTCGAGTCTGAAACTGATCTTGATTCAATTGCGATTCATCCGAGTCTGTTCTTGGTTGGATGACTCGTTGATTCTTCAACCCGTTGGCTTGATTCCGCACGCGAGTGGATTCATTCCATTGTTTACGTGCGGTTCGTCAGCTTCGTATCCTCGTTAACCCGCTTCGTCGCGTATCATCTGGCTTCGGTGTTGCGGACTAACGGTCGTGCCTTGATACGTTGCTCGATGGTCGATTTTGTCGAATTGGCGTCGTCGAGCTGTGTTAAGGGACCTATAGGCAGTTTTATACGCCTACAAAGGGGGGTTGAATAGTGTTTATGAAATCTAATGCGGAAACTTTAAATTTCAATAATATATTAACACAAAGAGTAAGAAATATCAAACCAATGTGGAGACAATCACAGAAAATTGCATACGCAAACACAAGGATTTATACTGGTTCGGTCCTCCAGACCTACATCCAGTCCCCAAGTCTCGCTTGAGATTTCTCCACTATTTCCACTTGCAAAACCGCAAGCACTTGCAACCCGCAAGCAAACAGTACAACTTCGACAATCTTTAATTGCCAATGCCACAACAATTTTTTCTTTCAAGAGATTATCAAATCAAAAACAAGATGGTACAACTTTCTCTTCCTATAAGCCTTGATGTGTAGATGTGAGTGAATTACAATAGGCTATAAGGATGATTTTTGTTCTAGAGTAGTGGAACTTTTATTAAGAATAAAACTAAAATTTTCATGCAGTTTTTCTCTTCAAAATGATCTTAAGAAGTCAAGAAAAACTCAAGTTTATATAAAGGAATTGAGTTGTGAAATTTCAGAACTTAACACCTATTTATAGGTATAATTTTCGTTCAAACACATTCAAAAATAACTGCCAAAAACGTTCACAAAACGTTTATATTCATTTAAAAAAAATAGCTATTGGAAGAACTGTCTGGTCGACCAGATTGATGCCTGGTCGACCAGAAAAGCTTTCTAGAAAATTTCCTGGTCGAATCTGGAGCCTCTGGTCGACCAGATCCATATATGGTCGACCAGACAGAGATTTTTCTGAATCTTTGTATCTGAAGGTTATATCTGGTCGACCAGACCTATCTTTGGTCGGCCAGAAACCATATTTTTGATATTTTCAATAGTTTAATAACTTATTTATATGTTGATTAAAATTAGGATTATACTTAGAATATTTTTTATGATTTTCTAAGTAAATAATGTGTGTTGTGTGTGTGATCAAGGCTTGTACAAAAATTCTAAAAGAAAAGATAAAATTTTACATCTTTATCTTTTGATCTTCGAAATAGCCTTGATAATTTGATTGTTGCTATGAGATATATATCTTGAATCTGCAGTAAAATATGTTAGATAAATAATGATTTGTTATCATCAAAATACAAGAGATATTGTAACATCAACCATGTTCCCAACAGCTGGGTCTGAAGACTGTCAAGCATCCGAAGCCCTATCTATTAGGGTGGATTCAGAAGGAGACGGGGCTGAGTGTAGTTGATCAATGCACTGTCAGATTTACACTCCACGAGTCATATATTGACGAGGATACGTGTGACGTCGTTCCATTGGATGTTTGTCAGATTATATTGGGCAATCCGTACTTATGGGATAGATATGCGATCTACGAGAGGCGGGCTCAGAAGTATACATTCACCAAAGGTGGCGAAAGGTTCATATTTCGTTCGGCATCCCTTCCAAGGGAAACAAGCTTAGGGACGGTGACGCGAGCGAAGAGGTTAGTGAATGCAAGCAAGAAGTTTGTTTCGTTGTGCATTAGATTTCCAGAACAACCATCGAAAGAGGATTGCAATTTGGAGCGAAAGGTGACTACGACGAGACGTGGGATGAATGAGTTGTTTCCGATCGGACATCGAGATCAGATTCCTTGCAAGGCCAGGTGGTTCAGAAAAGAAGGAGGGGCTCGTGAGTTCTCTCAGCTAAAGTTCTAACTTGAATGGGACTTCAAGTTCCTAAAGGGGGGACCCATGATACAGGTGTATCTTCTTCCCTGCCTCGGGAGCTTAGTGATCCTCATGGGAGCTTGAGGATAGGTGATTCTCATGGTATCTTGAGAATAGGAGCGTGGATGGAGCCAAAAAAGACGGTGAAAGAAGTCGGAAGAAGCAAAACGTAAAAGAACAGGGAAGACTGACAGTTCTCTATACGGTCGACCGGAAAAAAACCTGCACAATGCAGGGTTTGAGAAAACTCTCAGGCTGGTCGACCGGACCAAGCCTGGCGGTCAACCGGATCGTGATTTCTGGGTTTTCCTGTTTCGTTTTGGATTCTGTTTTGACAGGTGTAGGCGTATAAAACTGCCTATAGGTCCCTTAACACAGCTCGACGACGCCGATTCAACAAACGGACCATCGGGCGACGTATCCAAACAAAGCTGTTAGCCCACAACGCAGAAGCCAAGCGATATGTGACGAAGCGGACTAACGAGGCTAACGAACTGCACGCAAACAACGGAATGCATCCATTCGCATGCGGAGTCAAGCCAACGGTTCGGGGAGTCAATGAGTCGTCCAACCATAGAACGGATTTGAACTCAAACACCAAAGTGGATTTACTGCCAAATCGGGAATCAAGTCAACAAATCGATTCCATACCAAGTCAACCACAAACCGAAAACAGCGAAAAAGACCGGAACGAACAACACCCGAGGGGACTCGGCCGAAACCGAGCCACCCCAAGGTGGCTCGGCCCAAGCCGAGCCACCCTAAGGTGGCTAGGTGGCCGAGCCACCCCAGGGTGGCTCGGCCAAGGCCAAAGCCGAGCCACCCCAGGGTGGCTCGGCCAAGGCCGAGCCACCCTGAGGTGGCCGGTTCTTCCCCCCCCCCCCTCTCTTGTGTGCACACGGGCACAGTTCAGAGAGCCTATAAATAGGCCAAGGGGTTCTTCATTTCAAGGGGTTGGATTTTGGAGGAGGCGAAGCCCTGCTGAATTAGAGACTCAGATCTAAAAAAGATCAAAACTTTAAGACTTTGAAGACTTGCTCATCCAGATCTGGTGCTCGGCGATCATCAACGTCAAATAAGGCAGGTGTTCGAGAGGAACCGGATCTCAGATCTCAGATCTACGTAGGTACACTCCGGATCAAAGCTTGGTTCTTTGGTCCCGAGATTCGAGCGGTTGTTTCCTTGGTGAAACAATCCCTCCCGGCTATTATTTCCTTGGTGAAATAGTACCCGTTATACTGCGTAGATCCGATCGGATCTAGATCTCGCGGTGGTCCACGGATAAACCCCAGCGCAGGCAAATAACCCACGCAAGCGAGTGACCGCAAAACAGGAGCTTGCGATTTGTTCGACAAACAAGGAAACAAAGTTGTAATTTTTCATTTCTTTTTATTTGATTTTCGTTGTAACCGGATCTTATAAAAAGACCGGATCTTTGTGATCGATAAACTATTACAAGAGTGTACAATGGAATCAGTAATGAAGAAAGCAACAAATTTTCCCGCGAACAATCTGGCGACCACAGTGGGAGCCACCGATCTCGCTGCCGAGATCGTTGCGTCGCAGCCGCGGATCCCGATCCCGGTCGTGGAGGAGGTCGAATACGAGTTTGACCAGCAAAAGTACGAGGAGTACGTGTCCTCGTCTGGATCAACCTCCCCTCGCAAGTCCTACAAGTCCAAGAAGTTCTCCTCCAGGAGAAAAGTTCGTTGGTACGAAGAAGTTGAAGCTACCAACGAAGATCTCGCCCCGCTGGATGCCGAAGCTGCATTGGGTGAGATCTCTCTAACTTCCAACCAGGTCAGATCTGCTCTGGCCAAATCTTCCGTTGCTGAGGGCGTGGTGACTCTCTCGAAGAGAGCCCGCCAAAGGCAACGTCAACGCCTTGCGAAACAATTCGCAAAGGCAGTGGAACCTGTAGACGGGATCCGCTACAACACAGATCTGAAGAACAGAAGAGGCAAGCAGCCTCAACAACAGATGAGTGGCAACTCCTCCAAGCCGCCAACCAACGAATGGATCCGCATCAAACGGAATCGTTCAATACTTGAGGAGCGCATTCACAAGCGCCGCGCACTCTCAACGCAAGCACGGGCTCAAGTCCAAGAAGCCCGTAGAAGGTTGCAGAAGGAGATGGCCAAGAAGCCGCCACCAACCCGCCAAATATGGAAGCCGAAGTCTGAAACCGCAACTCAGGCTAAGGAACAATCAATACAGCCTTCAAAACGAGTTCAACCTCCCGAACCATCCCGGAGAAGGAGGTCAATCTTGGAGCGCCTCGGTCCAATTCCCGATGAGCGCGGCAAAGTTCATGAACGCTTGGGCCCGATGAAGAAGCCTCGAAAGACTCAACATGCTGGGGGTCACTGTCACTTTCAGCATGACAAGGAGTTCAAAGCAGCTGCGCAGGCCAATTTGCGCATTGAAGTCCAGGAGCCCGCTGAGAGCTCACGTCCACAAAGGCAGGTTTCGAGGCGCGTAACTTTTGACAGCCCGAAGAAAACAATTCGCCCTCAGAAGGAAACGTTGTCGTCCGATGACGATGACGTTATACCTGAGAGATCGTACCAACACACGATAGGTTGCTCCGACTTTCATACGGACGAGCTGTACTATCGTGCTGGGGGTACGAGCAGAGCCAGAAAGAGAAGCCCTCGAAGGCTTGAAACTCAGTGTCCTTGTTCTAAGCTCATTCGGGCGGTACTGTCTGAGTGCAATTGTGTCAAGGTAGTCCCTGAGAGAGTTTTGGTGTTCGAAAGACTTAGTACTGGACAGCCAAAGCCAAGGCCCAGGCGGTTCCGACGAAGAAGAGCGGTGGTTGAAAACAGAGAACTCCCGAGGGTCACCGCTAACATGACCAGCAAAAGGACATCGACGCGGGATGATCTCGAGTCGATTCTGAAAGCATCCCGGCGTCTAACCCGTCTGCAGTCCGGAGCCATCGCACGAGGAACTTATGGTAGAGTTCGGATAAGACCACCTTCAGAAGATGAGGAATCGGATGCTTGCTCTGCGGTTGCGTCTGATGCGGTTGCGTCTGACAACACCGTATCCAGCGAAGGAGAACCCCGCGAGTCATTTATGATAAGCCCGGAACAAGTGGCCAAGATGCTCGAAGAAGCCATGGCCAAACAACAGGAGAGCTTCAGGCTCGAGATGCAGATGGCCATGCAGACTATGAAAGAGATGCATGAGCAACAAATCCAGGCATTGAGGAACCAACAAGGCGAACCAAGTCGTCATAACCAGAACAATCTGGAAGATGAGGACACAGGTGCAAATGAAACTCGTGATGCCAATAACCCTCTCGTCAATGCAGGGGGTGGTAATGAGGATGCCAACGAAGGTACAGGTAAAAACCTGGAGATCAAAAACCTCGAGAATAAGATCAATACGTTGATTTCTGCTCAAGAGGTGAAGAAGACGGGCATTCCTTGTCCATACCCAAAAGAGTGGGAATCAATCCCCTATCCGAAGAAGTTTAGTTTAATCAACTTCACGCCGTTCGATGGGAAGGGTTCCCCCACTCAGCATTTGATTTACTTCAAATCGCACCTGGGTGTTATCTCCGGCAATGAGCCTCTGATGGTGCGGTCATTCGTTGGCACTCTTCGCGGAGCCGCCTTCGATTGGTATCGCCGCCTCAAGCCAGGAAGCGTGAATAGCTGGAACGACATGGAGACAAAATTCCTCGCTAACTTCTTCGACGACGACACCGAGATATCCATCGGAATGTTGCTCGACGAGAAGCAAAAGGACGGGGAACCGGTCGAAACCTTCGTCAAGAGATTCCGGAACAAAGCGTTGAATTGCCGGGACCCGATCACCGAGGAGTTCATTCTCCAGACTTGCCACAACAACCACGCATTGGACGTGTTGGAAGCAATGGGAACAGCACCGTCCAACACTTGGAAAGACTTGAAGGTCCGAGGGGAACAAGCCGAACGCTTCCTCCGAAGGAAGAAGGCCGAGAGGAGTCAATCGACGACAAATCCTCCGAACTCAAACTTCGCCTCCTGTGGTAAAGGCAAGACACCCGCAACGACTGTCGATGCTAATCAAACATCGCAACAGCAGTCCCAGAGGCAGCAAAAGACTTCGGATCAGAGGCCTCAAAAAGAGTACTCCTTCAAGGACGAAGATGTTCCAGCCATCTTCAAATCCCTCCTTGACAATAACAAGATCAAGCTCCCACCGATCACGAATCAGGAGGAAGCTGACGATATTGCGGATCCGAAGTACTGTGCATACCACAGGAGGATCCTTCACCCAACCAAGACGTGCTTTACACTCAAGAATAGCATCCAGACCTTGGTTGAAGCCGGTGTCATAACGCTAGAGTGAGCCAGTTGAAAACGGCATAACTCCGACCGGTATAAGAGTATAAACTGCTTCTAGACACTCCGAAGAGTATACGAGTATAAACTGCTTCTCAATCCTCCGACCGGTATAAGAGGTTAAACTGCTCCCTGATACTCCAATAGGTATATGAGTCTAAACTATTTCCACAGGAAGTCCCTGGAGAATGCCATGCGGGGTATTCTTAAGGATAACCCGATCATGCAGCTGATACAATGATACACCCAGTTTTGCAAAGAAAGCTGGGGGTGGATAATTCATGTAACGGGAAGTTCCCGGAAGAATGTTAATTGTAATATTCTTAGGGATAACCCGATCATGATGAATAAAGTGATAAACACTAAACTCCTAATTTCCGAACACTCTTTTGCTGAGATGAAATCCGATCACTTCATTGGATCAATTTTCCCTCACAAAACTCTCATTGGTGTTTGACGACTCATAGTCTCCACCACAGAATCCCCCACCGATCAAACTAATTGACGGTGGGTCCACTAAAATTCCTTTCGGTTAAATCCACTCAAACTTCCGCTATGTTCGTGCACTCAACACTTTCGTTTGTTAGAGTCCGAATATAATTGACGAATTGTCAAAGCTTTTTCTTTTTTGTTGTTAAGTCTTTACCACTTAACATCAGGAACCCCCTTTGAGTGATTTGTACGAATCAACATTCTTACAGTAATTTGTACTCTCACTCTCACTTTTTACTTGGTCAAACCTTCCTACAGTTAGGGCCAAAACCAAAATCTCCTCTCGATTCCTTCAATGAACGAGAGGCCCACAAATCGAGCGATCAAACCTTCTTATAGTTAGGATCGTTTTAAACCCCCCCCCACTTGGTCAAACCTTCCTACAGTTAGGACCACAACCAAAATCCCCTCTCGATTCCTCCAATGAACGAGAGGTCCGCTTTCAAATCGAGTGATCAAACCTTCCTACAGTTAGGGTCATCTCAAGCTCTCGTTTGGTCAAACCTTCCTACAGTTAGGACCAAAACCACAATTCATTCTCGATAAACGAGAGATTCATCTTTAGTTCGGTAATCAAACCTTCTGACAGTTAGGGTTATCCGATTCTTTTCGATTCTCGGAGTGGAGATCCCACTCTTTGTTTCACCTTTCCGAATTCTGGGGGTGGAGATCCCACCTCGAGTTTCCTTTCCTTCTTTGTTTAGGGAATAGAATATAAAATTCTTCCTTCCCACACCAATCATTTTCCAAGAATTTTGGATTCATCCTAGGTATTTTATCTCGAAACCTAAGCAGGGAAAAGTCTGCGCCTAACACGCGCTGTCGGTTTAGTCTTTCTCCGTAGAAGAAGACACCAGAGTTTGATTCTGGGGTATTTTATCCTGAAACCTAAGAAAGGATAAGTCGGCGCCTAACACGCACCGCCAGTTAGTTCTTAACCGTTAAAAAGAACACTCGCTCACATATTCAACATTGTGGCAGGTTGTTATTAATAACGCTAAAATCCATGCCTTATACGTATGGGGAATTTCATCCTGAATCCTAAGAAAGGATATGCTGACGCCTAACACGCGTCGCCGGTTTAGTCTTTCACCGATTGAAAAAGACACCAGAATCCGATTCTGGGGACCTTTATCCCGAAGCCTAAGTAGGGATAAGTCAACGTCTAATACACGTTGCTGGGTAGCCTATTCCCATAACAACGGCGAAGTCTACATATTCAAAGTCGTAGCACAAAGTCTTAGAGGATTCACCCTCTTAGCACAACATAACATGCGGAACGGAGTTAGACAATCCGCATGCTAGCCCGACTCAAACGGTAGTCGGTAAAGGTTAATCAAATCCGTTGAAGGCTGGGGGTTAGCCAAAAATCCTAAAGTCAACGCCTAACACGCGTCGCCGGGTAACCTATTCCCGTAACAAATGGTAAAGTCTATGTATTCAACATCATAGCACAAAGTCTAAGGGAGTTCATTCCTTTAGCACAACGTCACATGCGGAACGGATTAAAACAATTCGCATGTAAGCCCGATTCAAACGGTAATCGGTAAGAGCACGTCAAATCCGTTGAAGGCTGAGGATTTTGCCAAAAATCCTAAGTCAACGTCTCATACACGTTGCTGTTTAGTCTTTTCACAGGAGAAAGACTAAGTCTACGCATTCAATATCATAGCACTAAAAGAGTTAACTCTTTTAGCTCAACGTCATGTGCGGAACGGATTTAGACAATCCGCATGCTAGCCCGACTCAAACGGTAGTCGGTAAAGGCACATCAAACCCGTTGATGGCTGAGAATTTGCTAAAAATTCTATAAATACGAGTCATTGACGCATCAATTTTATGAATTGGTCTCGTGACTCAAGTATCTGCCACGCTCCAATACCTTAAGAGCTTAAACTGTGTATACTCCAGAAGACGTACGAGTATAAACTGTGTCGGACGTCGAACAATACGTCGCAATGAAGCCTGGACGCCGGACAACGCGTCGCAATGAAGCTCAAACGCCGGACAACGCCGTCAATCGATGATCAGTTCTATGTTGAAGCAACCAACTCGAGCTAAAAAGACAAGAAATTAAGAATCGACTTCAAGTTCAAAATTTCGACAACGGTCAGACAATAAATACAGCACCGGAATCCTTACAGACATTCGACAAAGCAACGAATAGCCTGAAGGAATTGAAGGAATCCAGAATAGAAGCCATTCCAAAGTCCCGTTACACCGACTGAAGGTTAGGACAATCACATCCAAAGTATTCCAGACTCTTCTATAAAAGAAAGAGACTGAAATACTTTGGAGGGAGTATCTGTAGGCGTATAAAACTGCCTATAGGTCCCTTAACACAGCTCGACGACGCCGATTCAACAAACGGACCATCGGGCGATGTATCCAAACAAAGCTGTTAGCCCACAACACAGAAGCCAAGCGATATGTGACGAAGCGGACTAACGAGGCTAACGAACCGCACGCAAACAACGGAATGCATCCATTCGCATGTGGAATCAAGCCAACGGTTCGGGGAGTCAATAAGTCGTCCAACCATAGAACGGATTTGAACTCAAACACCAAAGTGGATTTACTGCCAAATCGGGAATCAAGTCAACAAATCGATTCCAGACCAAGTCAACCACAAACCTAAAACAGCGGAAAAGACCGGAACGAACAACACCCAAGGGGACTCGGCCGAAACCGAGCCACCCCAAGGTGGCTCGGCCCAAGCCGAGCCACCCTAAGGTGGCT
>BQKN01049127.1:15535-67387 GCA_022839385.1 Asparagus kiusianus | reverse complement strand
AGCCACCCCAGGGTGGCTCGGCCAAGGCCGAGCCACCCTAAGGTGGCCGGTTCTTCCCCCCCTCTCTTGTGTGCACACGGGCACAGTTCAGAGATCCTATAAATAGGCCAAGGGGTTCTTCATTTCAAGGGGTTGGATTTTGGAGGAGGCGAAGCCCTGCTGAATTGGACACTCAGATCTAAAAAAGATCAGAACTTTAAGACTTTGAAGACTTGCTCATCCAGATCTGGTGCTCGGCGATCATCAACGTCAAATAAGGCAGGTGTTCAAGAGGAACCGGATCTCAGATCTCAGATCTACGTAGGTACACTCCGGATCAAAGCTTGGTTCTTTGATCCCGAGATTCGAGCGGTTGTTTCCTTGGTGAAACAATCCCTCCCGGCTATTATTTCCTTGGTGAAATAGTACCCGTTATACTGTGTAGATCCGACCGGATCTAGATCTCGCGGTGGTCCACGGATAAACCCCGGCGCAGGCAAACAACCCACGCAAGCGAGTGACCGCAAAACAGGAGCTCGCGATTTGTTCGACAAACAAGGAAACAAAGTTGTAATTTTTCATTTCTTTTTATTTGATTTTCGTTGTAACCGGATCTTATAAAAAGACCGGATCTTTGTGATCGATAAACTATTACAAGAGTGCACAATGGAATCAGTAATGAAGAAAGCAACAAATTTTCCCGCGAACAACAGGGATTCCTGATTCTTTTGGGCTTGTTTATTTACAAGATTACCATCCACGTTTGCACATCTATAAATAAGATTGTTTTAGGGTTCTAAACCATCAGACCTAAGGGAGAGAGAAATTCTAATAATTGTATTAGGGTTTAGAGAGAGAGTTGAGAGGTTGTTCTCAATTCTAGTGAGATTGTGAGAGAGGGATTGTAATCTTTTCATACTCATAATCTAGAGAAGGTATTTTCCTTTGCCACACTGAATTGTTTCTTGTGTTTTGGTCATCCTCTTCTCAACCCACCTTTTGGTAATTCCGCGACCAAAGGGTGCTCGCACGGCAACTCGTATCACCGGCAACGCGTGTTAGGCGTTGACTTATCCCTACTTAGGCTTCAGGATAAATTCCACGTGTGTGTGAAGCCCAGATTTTGGTGTTATGAATAACAACTTGCCACAATATCGAATATGTGGGCTTTTATCTTTTTTACGGTCAAAGACTAACTGGCAATGCGTGTTAGGCACTGACTTATCGCGACTTAGGCTTCAGGATAAAATTCTCCATACTAGAATTCTGGTGTATTTTTCAATCGATGAAAGACTAAATCGGCAACGCATGTTAGGCGTTGACTTATCCATACTTAGAATTCGGGATAAAATTTCCCGCGTGTGTAAGGCGCGGTTTTGAAGTTGTAATGCTGAAATATTATGTCTTCTCTTGGGGCAAAGACGAACCCAAAATGGGAGTGGAAGAATTTTATATTCTATCTCCCGAAACCGAAGAGGAAGAATTTTATATTCTATCTTTAGTGCAGAGAAAACTCAAAGTGGGATCTCCACTTTGAGAATCTAAAGAGTGAAACTAGGAGTGGGATCTCCACTCTGAGAATTAAAAAAATTCGGATAATCCTAACTGTCGGAAGGTTTGATCACCAAACTAAAGGTGAATTTCTTATTTATCGAGAGTGAATTGTGGTTTTGGCCCTAACTGTAGGAAGGTTTGACTAAGTGAAAATGGGAGTGTGAGATGACCCTAACTTTTATAAGTTTGATCACTCGATTTGTGGACCTCTCGTTCATTAGAGGAATCGAGAGGGGATTTTGGTTTTGGCCCTTACTGTAGGAAGGTTTGACCGAGTGGGAGATTTGAGACGATCCTAACTGTAGAAAGGTTTGATCGTTCAATTTGAAAGTGGACCTCTCGTTCAAGGAAAGAATCGAGAGGAGATTTTGACATTGGCCCTAACTGTAGGAAGGTTTGACCAAATGTGAGTGAGAGTGGAAGTACAAATTACAGTGGGAGTGTTGATTCGTACAAATCACTCAAAGGGGATTCTTAGTATTATGTGATAAATACTTAACACGGAGGGGTTTGACAATTGTTAATAATCAAGCGATTAAAATTCTGACTACTATGTCCAGACTCTACCAATAGGAGTGTTGAGTGCACAGACATAGCGGGAGTTTGAGTGGATTCAACCGAAAGAAATTTTGGTAGTCCTACCGTCAATTAGTCTGATCAGTGAGGGATTCTGTGGTGGAAGACTGTGAGTCGTCAAACACCGCTGAGAGTTTTGTAAGGGAAAATTGATCCAACGAAGTGATCAAATCTCGTCTCAGCAAAAGAGTGTTCGAAAATCACAGTGGGAGTTTTGTATTAATAGCTTTATTTGTAATAATCGAATTATCCCTCAGAAAATTACATTTACCATTCTTCCGGGAACTTCTCGTTATATGAATTATCCACTCCCAGCTTTCTTTGCAAAACTGGGTGTAATGAGGAGTACGTTGTCCACAATCGCATGTTCAGGTTATCCTTAAGAATATGAAATTCTCTAGGAACTTCCCGTGAAAGAAATGAAATAGTTTAGACTCATATACCCGTTGGAGTTTTGAGAAGCAGTTTATACTCGTATACTCTTTGGAGTCTCGGAAGGAGTAGTTTATACTCTTATACTTGTCGGAGTATTACCGTTCTCATCTAGCTTATCCCAGTGCTATGACGCCGGCTTCAACCAAGGTTTGGATGCTATTCTTGAGAGAAAAGCAATCTTTGGTGGGATGAAGAACCCTCCTGTGGTACGCACAGTACTTTGGATCCACAGTGTTGTCAGCTTCCTCCTGATTTGTGATAGGTGGTAGCTTGATCTTGTTGTTTTCAAGAAGGGATTCGAAAATGACTGGAACGTCTTCGTTCTTGAAGGAGTACTTTTTTTGGAGTCTTGAACCCGAAGTCTTCTGCTATCTTCAGGGTTGCTGTTGTGACATCTGATTAGCGTCAACAGTTGCTGCAGGTGCTTTCCCTTTAGCACAGGAGGTGAAATTTGATTTCGGAGAGTTAGTTGTCAGTTGGCTTCTTTCGGCTTGTTTCCTTCTGAGGAAGCGTTCGGCCTGCTCTCCATGCATCTTCAGCTCTTTCCAGGTATTAGAGAGTACTATTCCGATGACTTCCAACACGTCCAAAGAGAGATTGTTGTAACAGGTTTGGAGGATGAAGTCCTCTGTGATCGGATCTCGGCTGTTGATGCTTTTAAACTTGAGACGATAGTACCAATCGAAGGCGAGTACCAATCGAAGGCGGGCCCGCAAAGGGTGCTAACAAATGACCGAACCATCAATGCTTCATTGTCGGAGATCATGCCCAAGTAGGACTTGAAGTAGATCAGATGCTGAGTGGGCGAACCCTTTCTGTCAAACGGCGTGAAGTTAATCAGGTTGAACATTGTTGGATACGGGATCGAATCCTATTTTCTTGGATAGTGACATGGAATGTCGGTCCTTTTTGTTAGACCCTAGAGGGGGGTGATTAGGGTCTTATGCTAATCTAATCCAATTTAAATGCTAATTAAAACTAAACAACAAGTTATCCTAACAAGTATGAAATACAACAAGTAATATGAGCTAGGATAAGCAATATGAACAACAAGAAATATCCTAGCAAAGAGATATAAGCAATATATGATATATGCAAGGATATGACACTAACACAAGGGGTAAAACAATATGAACTAGATAGTGGATCATATAAATAATGAGCTATGAACAATGGCAATAAGAAATATAAACATAAGATAAAGTACGCCAAAGCAAACTCAAACACACGATATGATCATGAAGTTCAGACCTTCCGTCCTACGTCTCCGCTCCCCTCTCCCGGGGAGAAATCCACTATCACAATCGGGTTTTCTACGCTCACCCGAATAACGTTTACACCTCACAGTGTTGGTTTTCAACGCTCACCGAACAACGTTCACTCCTCACACTCGGTTTTCTAGTTCACCGAAAACTTCACAACACACTCGGTTTTCTAGCTCACCGAAAACCTTACAATCTCATAATGCAACAATAAATGATTAGTTCTCTTATACAAGGGGAGAACTCAATTAAGCACAACTCAATGTTACAATCTCTCACAACCCTAATATACTATGTATACAAATACAATAAGCTCAAGTAAGTGTGTGTAACAAAGAGATAATATAATCAAATCTAAACTCAATATAAAAACTAGCTTTAAAGAATGATAATCAAATAACTAAGCAAATGTAAAGCTAGATAAAAGTTTAGAAAACTTCTCAATAGATAACAAGATGGAGAGATAGAGATTGAAGCCCAAACAAGAAGATGATCTCCTCCACTTGTGAAAACTTTTTCATAAACCAAAACAAACACTAAAACACACTTAAACCCTTGTTTAAAACTCTTTAAACTTGTTTAAAATATTTCTTAGATTACTTGAAAGAGAACAGCAATAGGGTATTTATACCCACTCAAAATCTCAGTAAAAACCCCAAGCAAATGACAAAAACAGCCCTAGAAAAACTGCTCAGAAAATAACCATTGGAGTCCAACGGTCATATCGGCGGTCGACCGTGGCGGTCGACCACGAAGAACAAAAAGGAAAAGAACTATTCTGGACAAGAGACGGTCGATCACGGCGGTCGACCGCGAAACTCTCTGGACTCGCTAGTGGCGGTCGACCGTGAGCCATAAAAACCTATAATGAGTTTCTGAACTCATGACGATCGACCGTAGCGGTCGACCGCAAACTGATACTAAGAACAGGTTGTGTAAAACTGTTTTGCTGACTTTAAAACCCTGTTTAAAAATATCAAATAAATTCCAAAAAATGTAAAACTTTGGGGAATGATTGTAGACATGATAATAAACATGCTACAATGAAAAATATCATCATTTTATAAAATAGTCCAAAACATGAAAATGTAAGCATATGAATTTTGATATTTTGGCTTAACCATATTTTGAAACTTTGCATAATGATTATGTAGACTTAATAAAATATGTATATGATTATTGTTAAGTCTAAAAACTAAGAATACAATATTTTTACAAATACAATAGAAAATGAAACATATGAGTATGTACATGAAAATATATTTGTTTCATATAAGTACTTAAACAAATCACAATAATAAATATGAAATATGTAATTTCATATTTATAAACATAAAACCAAAACTTGTGTTGTATATATATATGACTATATATATACATAGAAACCAAATATGTGTGTGTATATGATATTGAGCTTAGAGTATCTAACACACATAATATAAAACCTAAACATAGTTACCCAAGCAATGATCTTGATCTTCAATTAAGCTTGACTTGGTACACTTTGCGGATGAAGCTTGAACTTGATCTTAACTTGAATTGCAAGGCTTCACTCCACTATTCCGCCAACCTCCATTGGATATCATCATTGTAGCGCATTTCCATCCATCCTCCAACATGTTATTTGTCTACAATGAATAAGAAAATACAAATACTAGACAAACAACATTAGTGGTAAACATCATCAAAACAAGAAGGCCAATAATCTCCCCCTTTTTGATGATGACAAACAATTTATAAAAAGGATATATGCATGAAAGGAAATGAATATATAAATTATAATTCACATGCATATAAACAAGAAAATGTATACTCACAATGTTTCTCCCTCTTTGACAACATCAAAAAGGGGACAAAAGAATTAAGAGAACGAAAGCTCCCTCTATCAATATGCATGGGTGAGTATAACACATAGAAAGATATAAGGATTGCTCCCCCTATCAAAATGCCATATAGAATATATGCAATAAAGATCAAGGTAAAAACATGTGAGCAAGCATAGATAAGAGCATGCTAAAAAATTCACTCACATACATGAAGATAATGAGAACACATATAAATATGTCAAATATGAACATAGTGTCTCATTAACAAAAAAAATTAAAAACCATGTAAAAATAGATTTATGAAAACAAATGAAAGAATAACATGAGAATCATGCAAAAAGAGTTTTCGAATGAAAACAAATCAACCAAATGAAATCATAAATTAACCACAATTACATAAAACCAAACCATCATTGATTTTCAAAAATCAAGAGAGGAAACTATATCTAGCTCTTGAGCTAGTAACAACCTATATGAATATTTTTAGCACCCGGTAAACAATGTTTGGAAATAAACACCTAATAACTCCAGAAGGTTATATAAACGTAGTCCTCTCATCAAAACAAAATTAATAATCATGAAAACAAAAGAATTTGATCAAAGAAAATTTGTTTTCATAAAAAGTTTCAAAGCATAATTTTCAAAACCAAGAAAAAGAAAATTTAAAAACATTAAAATTCTTGGTTTAAAAATCAAATTTGTTTTAGTACCCAAGAATTCTTGGTACCAAAAGATTTAGGGACATGACCCCTATCAATTAAGCTTAAAGCCCTGGGGTTATGAACCCGTTTGGGCACATGTAGTGCACTAATATGGTCAAAGCAATAATCATTCAAATGACCCTTCCGATTGTAATTTGTACAATGAGAAGGAAGCATTTGCTTATATTGACCATTAAAAGGTGCACGGGAAACATTAGAAACATTTACAAACATGAATGGTCTTTTAAAATTATTTTGCAAATGAGAAACCTTATCAAAACAAAACTTTCCTAAGTGGCCATATCTACCACAAACATCACATTTAAACTTTTGTGGCTTAATAAAATCATTTGGCAAAGGTGAAGTCTTTTTCAAATCATAGCAAAATTTTGCCAAATGGCCAAAACGTCCACAAAGATCACATTTAAACACATTAGCATGTTTATGATGTGCATAATAAGCATATGCATGTGTATGTGATGAAGAAGCTACATGAGATGCACAAGAAGGATTAATATTCTTATGTTTTTGTGCATCATAGCAAAATTTAGCTAGATGGCCTTTACGGCCGCAAATTGAACACTTATAAACTTTGCTATATGTGTGTGCATGATGAGTAGATGATGACTTAGACTTGGCACACATATCCATAAGCTTCTTATGATTATTGATGCATGTTTTCAAAGTTGAATCTAAAGATGAAATGCATTTTTTCATAAGATTCAAGTCTTCATTTTTAGGCACATATGCATTTTTAGAAGTAGAACATAAATAGTTATTTATAAAGGAAGCAGTATCATTTTGTATGTTCTCTACTTCTAATATGGCATTATTTCTATCATGAGTTAACTTGGCAAAGTTTGAAAGAAAAGAATCATGATCCAATTTTAATTTTTTATTATTTTCTTTAAGGATCTTATTTTTATTAGAAATAGTATCAAACTTAGAAGTTAAAAACTCATCACCGGATTTTAAAATTACATGCTTGCTTTGTAAATTATTGAAATCATTTTGCAATTTCTTGTAGGCATGCAATAATTTATCACTAGCACAAGCAAGTTCATCATTAGGTAAATCATTAGTGGTTTCGAACTCGCAAACCTCACTAGGGCTATCGCCTAGTGGCAGTGTGCATGATGCTTCACATGAACTTGAAGCCGAATCCTCCAAAGCTTGTCGGATCGCCTCCAAGTCCCCTTGATGTGCTTTAATAAATTTTCGTAAGGTGTAAGCACTATCAAAATGAACAAACTTGTTAAACATAGATGAATTAAAAGCATTTAGCAAATATTCTAACAAAATATAGTTCATTGTAAACATACGATGATCATTCTTATTCCACTTGGATTTCTCCAAAGTGGGCACAATATAAGCATCATCTATAATTTCCCATAAATCAAAGTGTTTAGATTGAACAAAAAGTTTAAATCTAACAGACCATTGGACATAGGAGAAATTATCTAATCTAGGAGCAATATTGATGGCATAACCTGAACAAGATGCATCATTCATATCCATAATCTATATATATGAAAGCAATGCAAAAAATCAAAAATTGGATTAGCACAAAAAGATAACTTGGATCTTTAACTCAAGGCGGTTAGTCCTTAAATTAAAGAGCACCAAGCTCTGATACCAATTGTTAGACCCAAGAGAGGGGTGATTAGGGTCTTATGCTAATCTAATCCGATTTAAATACCAATTAAAACTAATTAACAAGTTATCCTAGTAAGTTTGAAATACAACAAGTTATATGAGCTAGGATAAGCAATATGAATAACAAGAAATATCCTAGCAAAGAGATATAAGCAATATTTGATATGTGCAAGGATATGAAACTATCACAAGGGGTAAAACAATATAAACTAGATAGTGGATCATATAAATAATGAGCTATGGACAATGGCAATAAGAAATATAAATATAAGATAAAGTGCACCAAAACAAACTCAAACACACGATATGATCACGGAGTTCGGACCTTCCGTCCTACGTCTCCGCTCCCCTCTCCCGGGGAGAAATCCACTATTACAACCGGGTTTTCTACGCTCATCCGAATAACGTTTACACCTCATAGTGTCGGTTTTTAGCGCTCACCGAACAACGTTCACTCCTCACACTCAGTTTTCTAGTTCGCCGAAAACTTCACAACATACTCGGTTTTCTAGCTCACCGAAAACCTTACAATCTCACAATATAATAATAAATGATTAGTTCTCTCATACAAGGGGAGAACTCAATTAAGCACAACTCAATGTTATAATCTCTCACAACCCTAATTTACTATGTATGCAAATACAATAAGCTTAAGTGGGTGTGTGTAACAAAGAGATAATATAATCAAATCTAAACTCAATATAAAAACTAGCTTTAAAGAAAGAAAATCAAATAACTAAGCAAATGTAAAGCTAGATAAGAGTTTAGAAAACTTCTCAATAGATAACAAGATGGAGAGATGGAGATTGAAGCCCAAACAAGAAGATGATCTCCTCCACTTGTGAAAACTTCTTCATAAACCAAAGCAAACACTAAAACACACTTAAACCCTTGTTTAAAACTCTTTAAACTTTTTTAAAACGTTTCTTAGATTACTTGAAAGAGAACAGCAATAGGGTATTTATACCCACTCAAAATCTCAGCAAAAACCCTAAGCAAATGACAAAAACAGCCCCAGAAAAACAGCTCAGAAAATAGCCGTTGGAGTCCAACGGTCATATCGGCGGTTGACCGCGGCGGTCGACCTCGAAGAACAAAAAGGAAAAGAACTGTTCTGGACAAGCGACGGTCGATCACGACGGTCGACCGCAAAACTCTCTGGACTCGCTACGGTCGACCGCCACGGTCGACCGTGAGCCATAAAAACCTATAATGAGTTTCTGAACTCATGGCGGTCGACCGCAAACTGATACTAAGACCAGGTTGTGTAAAACCGTTTTGCTGACTTTAAAACCATATTTAAAAATATCAAATAAATTCTAAAAAATATAAAACTTTGGGGAATGATTGTAGACATAATATCATCATTTTACAAAATAGTCCAAAACACGAAAATGTAAGCATATGAATTTTGTCATTTTGGCTTAACCATGTTTTGAAACATTGCACAATAATTATGTAGACTTAATAAAATATGTATATGATTATTGTTAATTCTAAAAACTAAGAATACAATATTTTTACTAATACAATAGAAAATGAAACATATGAGTATGTATATGAAAATATATTTGTTTCATACAAGTACTTAAAGCAAATCACAATAATAAATATGAAATATGTAATTTTATATTTATAAACATAAAAACCAAAACTTGTGTTGTATATATATATGACTATATATATACATAGAAACCAAATACGTGTGTGTATATGATATTGAGCTTAGAGTATCTAACACACATAATATAAAACCTAAACTAAGTTACCCAAGCAATGATCTTGATCTTCAATTAAGCTGGACTTGGTACACTTTGCAGATGAAGCTTGAACTTGATCTTAACTTGAATTGCAAGGCTTCACTCCACTATTCTGCCAACCTCCATTGGATATCATCGTTGTAGCGCATTTCCATCCATCCTCCAATATGTTGTTTGTCTACAATGAATAAGAAAATACAAATACTAGACAAACAACATTAGTGATAAATTGTTTGTTAAATATCATCAAAACAAGAATGCCAACACTTTTCACCTCTTGAGCAGACATTAGAATGTTGATTTTGCTCTCGAGATTTTTCATTTTCTCATCCTCGCTCATATCTGGTCTTGGATGATTTGAAAGAGGAATAACGCGGCCACCCCCGGCATTGTCATCTTTGTGGAACCACCCCTAGCTTTGTTATCTTTAGTGGGTCCATCCCCAGCTTTTTGGTCAACGTGAGGGTTATCAACATTATGGTGTTCATCCATATCTGAATCGCTATTTGCTTGGTTAGCAACGTTGCGACGACTGGATTAACCAAGTTGATTTGACAAAGCTCGGATTTTTTGGTCATGTTCTTCCCTCATCCGCCACATAGCGGTTTCCATTTCGAACTTGAAGTTCTCTTTTTGCTTGGCCAAGGCATCCTCAATCATTTTGGCTACTTCCTCGATGTTAATCATAAACACTTCGCGGGATTGTCCTGGGCTAGACACCATTTTTTCAGAAGCGACTGCAGAGTTGACATCTGATGCTTCATTATCCGAGGATAACCCTCTCTGCATTCTTTGGTAGTCTCTTTGTCTAATGGTTCCCGATCATAACCGGGTTAGATGATGCGATATAAGCGGGTCAGAGCTAGAAGGTCGAATCGACTTTTCCTTATCAGCCATATTTATTGTGGCTTCTGAAAGTTCGTCACCTTGAACGGCCAATTATTACTTGTGGAAACATTTTGGTTTGAACTTAGTCGCTCTGTTAGAGATCCTCATAAATACCGAGATCCTCTGTGGAGCGGTCTTGGGGTAGCTACACGCTGATAATACTGCCCTGATTAGTTTGGCACACGGACAGTGATAATCCATCTCCTGGGTACTTCTTTTTCGAGACTTGTTTGTACTCCCAGCCTGATACGTTTCTTTCTGGGGACGTAACACTCTGTCAGTGTGTTCAAGAGTCACACATTTAGATCTACGCTCTTGTAAGCATGAACTCTTGACAGGCTCTTGGACTTTAATTCACCATCTAAGGTGGTCAATAATAGGAGTTTTCCGTGTGCGACCCCCAGCTCGAGTAATTACTCGGGATTCAGTCTCCCGACCTAAGCGTTCTTTGATCGGGGCTTTGCCTTGATCCGCGTGTGAAGGACCAAGAAAATCCATGATCTTCATCTTAAATTGGAATAAATCCACGCTATCGCGGTGCTCCACCAGAGGTGCTGAACTCGAAGGGATCAACGAAACAGGTGCAGAACGTCTTCTGTTTTGACCGCGACGCTGGTTAGATTTAAGTGACCCTCGGGTTGGAGGGTCGGATCCGGATGACCCACAAGCAGGAGGGTCAGATCTGGGTGATCCATGAGCAGGAGGGTCAGATCTGGGTGACCCACGGCTTGGCGGGGCAGATTTGAGTAATCCGTAAGCTGGAGGGCCGGATCTGAGTGACCCGCATTTTTTGATCTTTTCGGCCGCTGTTTCAGACTTTGGCCTCCAAGCTTGATGCAGCCTTGATTATTTCTTGGCTATGTCCTTCTTCTGCATCATTTGTGCCCTTTGTAAAAGAATTCTTATGTGGGCAGGCAGTGCGCGGCGCTTTTGAATTCGTTTCTCAAGTGTTGAACGGATCCTTTTGACTTGGATCCATTCACTTGCTGTTGGTTTAGAGGAGAGGACATTTGCTCGCTGTTGGGGTGCTCGATGCTCCTTGAATTTCAGATCCGCATCGTAACGGATCCCGTCTACGGGCTCCAAAGCCTTAGCGAAGTGGCACGTGAGGCGTTGGTACTACTTTTGGTTAGCTCTTTTTGATAAAGTAGGCACGCCTTCAGTACTCAACTCCTTGATAGAGGAGGAGTTCAGATCTGTAACTCCGACTTCATTGGAGGCCGGAGGGGCGTTACGAAGTGCAGTCATTGCGGTGACAGGGGCGTTGATCTTCCTACGCTTGTGAGGGGCGGAGGATCTGTAGGAGGGGGACGATAGATACTTCTTGAACTTCAGTTGGTCGAACTCATATTCGACAACTTCTTCAACCAGGATGCAGATCCGAGGTTGCGACACGATAGCTTCCGCAACGAAGCTGTTGGCTCCCACTGTGGTCGCCAGTGTGTTTGGGAAGAAAATTGTATTCTTCATTGTATAACTCATTACAACTTTGATCGTTACAACAAGTTCAAAGAGATCGGTCTCTTTATAATATCTTTACACAATGAAAATAAAAGTTACAATCCTCGTTCAAAAAGCACTCAACAGGTGTTTATCGCCTATTGCTTTCTGTGGGATCTTTGCCTATGCCGGGGTTTATTCGTGGACTTTCTACGGATCAAATCCGGTTGATGGAAAATTCGGAAGAGCTTTGCCTTCACCGAGGAAGTATTTGATTTGAATCTTTGAGATAGACCAAGCGAAATCAGCACTCTTCTCGAGATCAAGACCAATCCAGATCTCAAGGAAATGGGGAAAACGGGCTTCGGATCTCTCGAACTCTCCTTCTTTATGCTGAAGAACTCACCAAGATCTCTTAACCCTTACTGAAATCCGTGCTCCTTTGACTCCTCAATCCGGCAACACCTCGTCCTCTTGATAATAATTCCGCCTCTGTGAAATGGTCCCCTAGGCCTGTATTTATAAGCTTCGGTTAGGGGGTTTTCGGATCAGAATAGATGATTTGACCTTATCTTCAGTTAATAACGGCCTAACCACATTTGTAGATGATATTTAGGCAGCTAGGAACCCCTAGAACAGATAAACCTCAAGAAAATCGCTCAAAACAGTCAAAAAACGCATCAGGGGGTCAAAACAGCGTGACGAGCGCTGCTGACCCGCGAGGAGCGTGGGTCGGCGTGGTCCGATCCACGCGCCAGCGGGTCGACAGCGGCCAACCCGCGTGGCAGTGGTTCGGCAGCGGTCGACCCACGCGGCTGCGGTTCAGACGTGGCCGACCCGCGCGGCTGTAGGTCGGCAGCGGCCGACACGTGCCGGCGCAAATCAACGCGGTTAGACTCATGTAGGCACGAGGGTTTGAACTGTTTGGTTTTTTCCTGATTCTTCGGGACTTGTTCTTTTCGTCATTTCATGTATTTGGTTGAGTTGTTGACTTGTACGCTTCATTACGGGACTAATCGTCAAACACGCGTTGGTTGACGTGTGCATGGTTGTTAACGTGCGCGTGTTGATTGATGCGCACTAACTAATTGACGCGCATGTGGTGAGTGACGTGCGCGAACTGATTGACGTGCACGTGTTGACCGACACGCACGAACTGATTGACGCGCGCTTGTTGATCGGTGCGTGCGGGCTGACTGTTGAGCGCGCAGGCCACTTGGTTCGCCCTTTTGCCTCCTGTGCTTGCCGGCGTCAGATAATCCTCTTAGACTCTGATAACGACGTTCGTCGTCTTCTCTTCATCTCAAGCTGTATGCGGACACCCATATGTATTTTTAGGCGCCTACAATTATCACTTGGTAATTGTTGTTATAAGCTAATTCAATCAATGAGATGTGGTCCTCCCAGCTGCCTTAGATATCTATAACACAAGCTCGTAATATATCCTCCTTCACTTGGTTGATTCTCTCCATTTGTCTATCTGTCTGTTGGTGGAAACCACTAAAATACGATAACTGGCTATCGAAAGAGTTTTGGAATCTCCTCCAAAAGTCCAAAGTGAAAACCGAGCATCGGTCTAATATAATTGTCTCTGGAACTCCATGTAATCTCACTATCTCCTGGATGAATATCCTTGCATATGTCTCTGCCGTGTACTTTGTCTTCAATGGAATGAAATGCGTTGACTTTATCAACCAATCAACTATTACCCAAACTGAATCATTTCCCTTCTTTGACCTCGGCAAATCCTATAATGAAATCTATAGAAATATCTACCCACTTCCACTTCGGAATGGGTAAAGACTGTAGGATTTCTGCCGGTCTCTGATGTTCTGCCTTTACTTACTGGTAGGTAAAACATCTAGCTACATACTCTACAATTTCCCTACGCATGCCACTCCACTAAAAGTATCTCTTCAGGTCCTTGTACATTTTAATTGTACCTGGATGCACTATGTACCTGGTACTACACGTCTCATCAAATAAGTCCTTCTTCAACTACGGATCACTCGGTATCACTAACTGGACCTTCATTCGAAGTCCTCCATATACTCCAATGGTCCAATCAGCCTTTGGCTCTTTAGAGATCTCCCCATTTCGAGTTTGAATCCAAGAGTCCTCTAGCTGAGCTCTGACTACTTTATTACTCTAAGATGGCTACTCAAACAAAGCTCCCAAAAATGCATTGCCTCTGTTGATCTCCGGTATAAAATAAAATTAGCTAAGGGTGTGAAGATCTCGATATAATGAGCATCTTAAAGCTGCAATCCGATGATGATGCTTCCTACTCAATATGTCTGCTACAACATTAGCCTTCCCCCGATGATACTGAATCATAAACTCGTAGTCTTTGATAAACTCAATCCATCATCAGTGTCTCTGATTTAGCTCTTTCTGAGAGAAAAGGTACTTCAAACTCTAATGATCCGTGATAAGCTCGAACTGCACTCCATGCAGATAATATCTCCACATCTTTAGTGCAAAGACCACTGCTGCAAGCTTCAAGTCGTGCATGAGATAATAATGCTCATTTTACCAGCTGCTATGATATGTATGCCACTATTCTCTGGGTCTGCATCAAAGCACCTCCTAGACCCGATAACGACACATTAGTATAGACTACGAAGGTCCTATCACTGCTCATAGTAATCAATATCGGCACTGTAATCAACTTAGCCTTTAGAGTCTCAAAGGCCTCCTGACACTCCGTGTCGGTGTGTAAGTGGCGTCACAATCTTTAAGAAATCTTGTATAAACTTCTTATAATAGACTACTAAACCTAAGAAACTGCGGATCTGTGAAGTTATCTTCGGCAACTCCTAATTAAGTACTACCTCCACCTTTGCTGGGTCTACTACAATACCCTCTTTGCTGATGACATGGCTCAAAAATCTAATATCAGAAAGCCAAATTTCGCATTTGCTAAACTTTACATATAACTGATACTGTCCCATGGTCTGCAATGCTAATCAAAGATGCTGCTCATGCTCTACCCCCAATCACGGATAGACAAGAATATCATCGATAAATATGATCACGAATTTGTCCAAATATGGACAAAAAATCTGGTTCATCAAATCCATGAATATATCGGGTGCATAGGTCAACCCAAATGGCATTACAAGGAACTCAAAGGACCCATATCGAGTCAAAAATGTGGTCTTGGAAATATCCATCTCCCAAACCCGTAACTGATGATAGCCAGAATGAAGATCAATCTTAGAGAAATATTACACTCCCTACAGGTGGTCGAACAAGTCATCAATCCTCGATAGTGGCTACCGGTTCCGGATAGTGACATTATTCAACTCATGATAATCTATACAAAGGAGCATACTACCGTCCTTCTTCTTCATGAAGAGAACCATCACTTCCCATGGAGAATGACTCCGGCGAATAAAACCTTGAGATAATTGTTAGCCTTCTTGTTTTGATGATGATTTAACAAACAATTTACGACTAATATTGGTTTTAGAATTTTGTTTTGTGTTGTTTAGTATACACAGGAAAATGAGCTACATTGATATTGAAGCCTATGAAAATCAAGTCAATCAATCAAATTCAAGCTTCAGAAGATTCAACCTTGGTATACTTAGAATAGGTTTATATATAATGTGTGCTAATTCTACAAGCTCAAATTTACACACACATACACATTCTGGTTTTGTATATAGTTATATATATACATATATGTTTTGGTTTAGCTAGATAGATACGAAACAATATATATCTTTATTTTCATATTTATGAGTTTTATATTCTATTGAATTTGCAAAATATTATGTTTATGGATAAATATTATGTTTATAAATCTTGTATAAACATATGTTTACAAAATCCATTCTTGTATAACTAATCTGGCTCGTTACTCACTCCTCGAGAGTTACTAGTCTCTACCTCTACAATCGATGTTACCAAGTCGATCAAATATTGTAGAGCCTACTGCGGCTCCGGCTCTACTTGGCCAGCTCTCTGGGTAAGAGTTTTACCTCGACCATGTTCTCGTCCTGATATTTATAATACCAAGAGGAGAGCTTCATAAACATACTGTAGGCGTATAAAACTGCTTATAGGTCCCTTAACACAGCTCGACACGGTGATTCGACAAACCAACGAACCATCGGGCGATATATCCAAGCATGCTCGTTAGACCACAACACCGAAGCCAAGTGAGATGCGACGAAGCGGATTAACGAGGCGACGAGGTTAGCGAATCGCACGCAAACAATGGAATACTTCCAATCGCGTGCCCAATCAAGCTAACGGGTCGATTAATCAACGAGTCATCCAACCGTAAAGTCCGCCACATCAATCAAGATCAGGATCCGGACTGCCAAATCAAGATCCAGACTGCTAAATCAGAGTTCGAATAAACCACAAAACCGAAAAACAGCAAAACAGCAAACGCCTGGAGGGCTCGGCCAAAGCCGAGCCACCTAGGTGGCTCACCGAGCCACCTAGGTGGCTCGGTGGCTGAGCCACCTAGTTGTGGCTCGGCCATGGCCGAGCCACCAGATCTGGGCCCAGATCTGAGCCCAGATCTGGTTTGAGGAGCCTATAAATAGACCCCTAGGCTCATTGTTTTGGAGGCGAAACTCTGCTGGATTAAAGGCTCAAGACTAAAAAAGGTTGAAGCTTTGGAATCTTAGAGTTTTGGACTTTTCAGATCTGGTTCTTGGCGTTCATCCACACCAAATAAGACAGGAGTTTGAGAGAGATCAGATCTGAGATCCACACGGTCATCCTCCGGATTAAAACTTGGTTTTTGATCCCGAGAAGAGTATCGATTTCGCTTGGTCGATTTCGATTACTTCGGGCTATTATTTCCTTGGTGAAATAATCCCCCCGGCTGTTATTTCCTTCGTGAAATAACACCCATCATACCGTGTAGATCCGACCGGATCAATATCGCGCGGTGGTCCACGGATTAACCCCGGCGCAGGCAAAGAACCCACACAAGCAAGAGACCGTAAAATAGGACCTTGCGATTTGTTCCAAAAAAAAGGAAAGTTGTAATCTTTTTTTTTAGATTTTTCTTTGATTTTGTTGTAACCGGATCTTATAAAAAGACTGGATCTTTTGTAACCGATAAACTGTTGCTAATGGAAACAATGAGATCAGAGAAAACAATTTTTCCCGTGAACAATCTGGCGACCACAGTGGGAGCCACCGATCTTGCTGTCGAGATCGTTGCGTCACAGCCGCGGATCTCGATCCCGGTCGAGGAGGAGGTCGAGTATGAATTCGACCAACAAAAGTTCGAGGAGTATCTATCATCCTCGTCCAGATCCACCTCCCCCCGTAAGTCCAAGAAATCTCAGAAGTTCTCCTCCAGGAGAAAAGTCTGTTAGTATGAAGAAGTAGAGAATACCAACAAAGATCTCACCCCGATTGATGCCGAAGTTGCATCGGGTGAAGTTCCACCGACCTCCAACCAGGTCAAATCTGTTCTGGCTAATTCTTCTGTCGCTGAAGGCGTAGCGACTCTTTCAAAGAGAGCCCGCCAGAGGCGACGTCAACGCCTAGCGCGGCAATTCGCAAAGGCAATGGAGTCCACTGACGGAGTCCACTATAACGCGAATCTGAAGAACAGGAGAGGCAAACAGCCTCAACAAACAATGAATGGTAGCTCCTCCAAGCCGCCAACGAATGAATGGATTCGTGTCAAACGGAATCGTTCGACACTTGAGGAGCGCATTCACAAGCACCGTGCACTGTCAGCGCAGGCACGGGCTCAAGTCCAAGAAGCCCGCAGAAGGCTGCAGAAGGAAGTGGCCAAAAAGCCGCCACCAACCCGCCAAGTATAGAGGCCGAAGTCTGAAGCGGCGATTCAGGCTAAAAAGCAACCATTGCGGCCTTCAGCAAAAGTTCAACCTCCGGTGAACCAACCTAAATCGCTGATAATTCCCATAGCTACTCCGGGAGATCCCGCAGGACCATCCTGAAGAAGAAGGTCAGTTTTGGAGCGCCTCGGTCCACATCCCGATGAGCGATGCAAAGCTCCAATTCAAGAACGTTCGGGCCCGATAAAGAAGGCCCGAACGACTCAACATGCTGGGGGTCGCTGCCACCCTCAACATGACAAAGAATTCATGGCAGCTACGCGCACCAATTTGCGCATTGAAGTCCAGGAGCCCGCCGAGAACTCACGCCCACAAAGGCATGTTTCGAGGCGCGTGACTCTTGAAAGCCAAAAGAAGGCAGTTCGTCCTCAGAAGGAAACATTGTCGTCTGATGATGATAACGTTATACCTGAGAAGTCGTGCCAACACACGATAGGTTACTCCGACCTTCAAACCGACGATTTGTACTATCGTGTTGGGGGTATGAGTAAAACCAGGAAAAGGAGTCCTCGAAAACTAGAAACTCAGTGCCCCTGTTCCAAACTCATTCGAGCAGTATTGTCTGAGTGCAACTGCATCAAGACAGTCCCCGAAAGAATTTTTGTTTTCGAAAGGCTCAGTACCGAAACGCCAAAACCAAGGCCTAGGCGTTTCCGACAAAGAAGAAGGGTAGTTGAAGATGGAGAATTTCCGAGGGTCACCACTAATATGACCAGCAAAGGAACGTTGACATAGGATAATCCCGAGTCGATTGCGGAAGTACCCCGACGTGTAACCCGTCTGTAGTCTGGAGCCATCATACGAGCAACTTATGGTAGGATTCGGACAAGATTACCTTCAGAAGATGAAGAATCGGATGCCGGCTCTTCGGTCGCATCAGATAATACAGTATCCAGCGAGGGACAACCCCACGAGTCACTTATGATAAGTGCGAAACAAGTGGCCAAGATGCTCGAAGAAGCCATGGCTAAACAACAGGAGAGTTTCAGGTTTGAAATGTAGATGGCTATACAGAATATGAGAGAAATGCATGACCAACAAATCCAAGCACTGACAAACCAGCAAGGCGAACCAAGTCGTCGTAACCAGGTTAATCTGGAAGATGAGGACACACATGCGGATGAAGCTCATAATGCCAATAATCCTCCCGTCAATGCAGGGCGTGGTAACAAGAATGCTAACGAAAAAACAGGTGAAAGTTTGAAGATTAAAAACCTTGAGAGCAAAATCAATACGTTGATTTCCGCTCAAGAGATGAAGAAGACGGGCATTCCTTGTCCATACCCAAGAGAATGGGAATCAATCCCGTATCCAGCGAAGTTCAATCTAATTAACTTCACGCCGTTTGATGGGAAGGGTTCACCCACTCAGCATTTGATTTACTTCAAATCACACCTAGGGGTTATCTCTGGTAATGAGCCTCTAATGGTACGGTCCTTCGTTGGCACTCTTCGTGGAGCCGCCTTCGATTGGTATCGCCGCATCAAGCCAGGAAGTGTGAATAGCTGGGACGACATGGAGACAAAATTCCTCACCAACTTCTTCGACGACGATACCGAGATATCCATCGGGTCGTTGCTTGACGAGAAATAGAAAGACGGGGAATTAGTTGATACCTTCGTCAAAAGGTTCCGGAACAAGGCGATGAACTGTCGAGACCCGATCACTGAGGAGTTCATTCTCCAGACTTACCATAACAACCTCGCATTGGACGTGTTGGAAGCAATGGGGACAGTACCGTCCAAAACATGGAAGGATTTGAAGGTCCGAGGAGAGCAAGCCGAGCGATTCCTCAGAAGGAAGAAGGCGGAGAGAGGCCAACAAGCGACGAATGCTCCAGCACAGAATTTCGCCCCACGAGGGAAAGGTAAGGCACATGCTAATGCAGTTGATGCTAATCAAACTTTCCAATTACAACCTCAGCAACAGCCGCAGTAACAAGCGCCACAACAATCGCAGTCATAATGGCGACAACGGCCTTAGAAGTAGAAATCTTCGGAGCCAAGATTTCCTAAAGTGTACTCCTTCAAAGATGAGGAAGTTCCCGTCATCTTTAAGTACCTATTGGAAAATAACAAAATCCAGCTGCCGGCAATCGTGGATCAAGAAGGAGCCAGCAAAGTGACGGACCCGAAGTATTGCGCATACCATAGAGCGGTCCATCACCCTATAAGGTCATGCTACCATCTCAAAAATAAGATCCAGGCGTTAATTGATGTAGGCGTCATAACCCCGAAGCCGCCTAAGAATGTAGGAGCAAATGCAGTATCAATTAGCTTTGGATCAGTACCCACATCATGGTTGAACCAAAACGCATCACCAAGGTAGGAATGAAGATAATAAACGACGACCCATACGGACAACGCCAAAAAGGACTTGTGCTACACACAGCCCCAAACGGCGAAATCCTCTAGGTCCATCCTGATCTTATTGAAGACGATCATGTTAGACCCTAAAGGGGGGTGATTAGGGTCTTATGCTAATCTAATTCCAATTAATGGCTAATTAAATTATATAGATCAATTTGTTCTTGCAAGAAGAAATATGATATGAATATGAACAATAATGATGAAAAGAAAGTACGCTAAGCAAAACACAAACACACGATATGTTCACGAGGTTCGGTCCCCACGACCTACGTCCCCGCTCCTTACCTCGAGGAGATATCCACTATCATAATCCGGTTTGGAAGCCGGAACTTCTACACACTCGGTTTACAAGTTCACCGAAAACTCTCACACTACACAATCACTCAACAATCACACTTTACATACTAAGTGTAGGAACCTAGCCCGTGTCCTCCTCCTCAAGTGCTCGATTACAACCTCTCCCTAGGTTCGTCAATCGACGCCACTCCTATTGGATTTGACCCCGTCTCTCGCCTCACACTTCTCTCGGTGTACAAGTGTATTACAAGTGATTCTCACAAATAAAAGTTAAATACAATGATTTGTTCTCAAATAACAAGTGAGAACACAATGAAGCTCACACTCACTAAATCACACCCCACAACCCAATATATGATGTATGAAATGCTACAAGCTCAAATAGGATGTGTGTGATAATATGAGTATAAACAATTTCTAACTCAATTAACAAACTAGCAATAAATGATGATATGAAAATCAAAAACAAATTTGCTAGAGAATAGAGTTAGGAAAACTTCTCTATGAACACAAAGAGAGGATGAAGAAGATTGAGGGTGAATCCCCCAATTGGCAACGTAAGCTTCCTCCTTTGTAAACAAACACCAAACCCAAACTTGAGAATAAGCAAACGTTTAAACACTTGAAAAACTCTTGTTAAAAACCTCTTAGTAGATCGGAAATAGTTAATGCACATGGGTATTTATAGGTTTGAAGAAACCAGCCCAAAAATCCAAATAAAACCCTTAAAAACATTAAAATAAACAAAGCTGGAAACTAGCCGTTACTGTGCCAACGGCTATATATAAGTCGACTTATCAGGTTAAACAAGTCGACTTGAAAGAAGGAAAAACAGATGCAGAACGAGAGTTTATAAGTCAACTTATAGTCGACTTAGTACAAGTCGACTTACTTTTAAGAACAAGTCGACTTAACAGAGAAGAAATGCATATTCCAAGCTAGTTTATAAGTCGACTTATCAGAACTGATAAGTCGACTTATGAACGTGCACAGACACTGTGCAGGTCCAAAAACTGACTTTTGAGGGCTCTTTAAAAATAGTAAACAATTTCCAAAAAATGTAAAATCTTGGGAAAAGTTTATAATCATACATATAAACATGTTGGAAAAAGAATTTTTTAATTTGCATTTATAATTTGTGAAAAACATTGTATTATGCAAAAGCACTAAAATACGTGTTTATGAAAAACATGTGATTTTTGTCTTTGACTCAAAACAAGTTTTGAAAACTTATGGAATATTTATATGGACATAATAAAAGTTGTTTATGATGTAAATATAGTCCAAAAACTTATTTTGCATAAAAACACTTATATTTACGAAAATCAAAAATATATATGTGTGTGTATATTTGAGCTTTATAGAATTAACACAAATTATATAAACCCTAAACTAATTTACCCAAGCTATGAGATCTTCAAAATGCTCAACTTGGTACACATTGCGGATGAAGCTAAACTTGGATCTTGAACTTGAATTGTACGATGCTTCACTCCACAATTCCGCCAACCTCCTCTTGATATGATCGTGTAGGCTCAATCCATCCAACCTCTAACACATTGTTTGTCTAGAATACCTAATAAGAAACATAAACACTAGACAAACAATATTAAGAATTGTTTGTAATCATCAAAACAAGATTAGAAGATGTAGGCTCATAACATGAGACCTAACAATCTCCCCCTTTTTGATGATGACAAACAATCTACACAAAGATACTCACAAACTACTTGTTTCTCCCCTTTTGGCAACATCAAAAAACGGGGAAACAAAACAATAAGAGAGCGAAAGCTCCCCCTATCATAAAGCATAGGTAAGTATATATAAAAAAAAATTGGAAAACCTCCTCCTGTATAAGTGCCATATGAAAATATGAATATAAGATAAGCACACACCATACTCTATCCACCAAAAAAATAAGAGATGATATATCAAAGCACATGTAGATAGAAAACCAAACAAACATAAGTGTTTACAACGATTCATATCGTTTAACACAAAACAAAAAGAACATCCAAACCTACATAATTCAACAAAAGAGATAGTTCATTACAACTAAGTTCAAAGTTTTTGACAAAAAGCTAATATAGAACATAAAGATCATGGCTCGGATGGTCCTGGACCCGAGGGAGGTGATGGGTGCTGCATCATCCTAACAATGTCGTCAAGTCTCTTCTCAATGTGGGACAGATGCGTCTCCTGATGAGTCCTAATCGCACCGAGATCTCTCCTAATAGACTCCTGAGAGCTCCTAATGTCATCCTGAGTGCGCTCAATCTCTTCAAACCTCATCCTAAGATCTACCTGAGTGTCTTCTATTCTCTGAAATCTCCCCTGATCAGCATCATGATACTCAGCAATATGGGTGTAGAGGTTCTGTATATAGCTAGGTAGGGTAGAGGGAAAGTCATCATCTTCAGATTCAGAATGGACAGGATCAACAATAGGCTCAAGATTGGAAGATACATGACAGCGAGCAAGCTCGGCCTCTAAAGAATGACGGGTGGTAGGAATCTTCATCCGATGAAGAGCAGAAACGTCGAATAGAGGATGGACTTTGACCTTAACTTCATTGGATAACTCAATATCAAAGTGGGTGAAGACACGAGAGAGTATAGCCCCGAAAGGAATGAATGTGCTGGGTTCAGTGGTCATGACATCGAAAATAACATTTCCCCATTTAACATCTACATTCCCTACAATAGCATAGATAGCTCTAGTAAGCTCTTGGGAGTAGTGACTATAGGTTCCAGTTTTGGGGAAAATGTTGTAGCAAACGATACGACCGATGATTTTGGCCAAGAAGGAGGCATTAGAAGATTCTAAGGGTAGATGAAGGCCTGGTTTGGTCAAGAGTGCTTCTATAGCTGGATCATCGTAAATAACATCCTTTAAGAGGATTTCACCACGAGAAAGACCAAGAATGTTAGAAAGATCGTCAGCACAAAAATTGATTTGACGATTCTTAACTATAGAGGAAATGAAGAAATTGTCAGGGTTGGATTTGTTGATTCTCATGTTCGCATGAAAGAGATGCACCATATGAGGATAATATGAGATGTCATTGGTACTAGAAAGAAATTGAGTCATGTGAACATGATCGAAAATATCTTGAAGCCTAAAATGATTAAAGTCCTTAAAATTAACATATCGTCCGGGAAATGGCTTAAGTTGACAAATAGAACGATATTTGGTAAGAGCTGAATGATCTCTAAGATAATGTTCATAGGATGCAAAGTTAGAAGAGGGAGGTTGTGGAGCATGTGATGATGAGGGTTGGTCCCTCCCACTTCTACGACGTTTGTGGATGTTTTTAGGCATAATGGATGAAAATAGAACTGAAATATGAAACAGGTCTAAGAACAAACCCAAAACTCAAACCCTAGATAACTGAAATACTAAAATCTGAACTAAATTAGGGTTGAGGAGCAGGAGATATACCTAGACACGAGATAGAGACCCAAAATGGCGACGGAGAGCAGTCAAATGGACGGAGCAGAAGATGAGAGGGAAGGGAGAACGCCATGGCGAAGGAGGAAGAGGAACGAAGAATTTTTGGGAGATGGGGTTTCGGATCTCTAAAGGAAAGGCATTTAAGGCTAGGATTAGATCATCTCACTAATAGACGGCCAAGATCGAATTCACTAATGGGTCGGGTTTTCTATGGGTCCAAAACCGAACCAAAACCAGACAGATGTCGTAAGTCGACTGTAATTCGACTTACTATAAGTCGACTTATAGTCGACTTATGATTAAAAGATTTTCCAGAAAGTTTAAAACATTTAATTTTTAAATACAAAAAAATGTAATATTCATTTTTATTATATGAAAATCTTTGAATTAAATATTTTAACAATAAAAATCTGTATGATAAAATTTTAAAGAAAACTTTGACAAATTTTCATTTATAAACAAAAATTTTAAAACATTTTTAAGCGCAAACATAAAAACAAAACAAAACACCAAAAAGAAATATAAAAATCATTTTGGTACCCAAATTATTTTGGTACCACTAGAACTTGGGACATGACCCCTATCATTTAAATCCAAGGCCCTAGGGTTATGAACCCGTTTGGGCGTATTTTGTGCACCGATACGATCAAAGCAAAAAATTGTAAACGTGACCCATATGATTGCAATTTGTGCAATGTAGAGGTTTGAATGGTTTGCGTTGACCAAAATGGAATGCACGTGGTTTATTTGCAAAAATAGATTTTTCTTTGTAATTATTTTGCAAACGAGAATTTCTCTTTAAATCGAAACAAAACATGGCCAAATGACCAAAACGACCACAATAATCACATTTATACACATGAGCATGTTTATGATTTACACTATGTATGTGTACATGTGTATGTGATGATGAAGCTTGATGGGATGCACAATCATGAATAGGCTTATCAATTTTTGGTGCATTATGACAAAATTGAGCTAAATGGCCCTTAAGACCGCAAATAGAGCATTTTTGAATTTTGTCATACATATGTGCATAGTGAATAGGTTTCTTAGAAGATTTAATATTAAACTTTGCACATAAGTCCATAAGCTTTTTATTATTAGCAATACAAGTGTTTAGTGTTGAATCTAAGGTAGATATCCATTTCCTCATTTGATTCAACACATCATTGTGCATACAAGCATTGCTACTAGAAGTAGGAAAAACAAGATTACTCATCATAGATTTCAACTTATCTACTTCTAACATAGCATCACGTTTTTCATGAAGCAAACTAGCATTTTCAATTTTTAAATTTTCATTGCATTCTTTAAGAATGATGTTTTCATTTGCAATAAAATTAAACTTAGTTGCTAGTGTTTCATGAATGGATTTCATATTTGTATACTTACTCTTGACATCAATATAGCAATTATGTAATTTTTCAAACTCAAGAGCAAGTTCATCAAAAGTAATAGTATCATCATTGTCGCATACCTCACTAGGGTTATCACCTAGTGGTATTGTACGTGGAGATGAGGCTTCTTTAGAACTCAAAGCGGGATTTTCCAATGCTTGTTGTATAGCCTCCAATTCTCCTTCATGTGCTTCAATCAATTTCCATAAAGCGTAAGCACTATCAAAATTAGCAAATTTGTTAGAAAAAGAAAAGTGAAAAGCATTAATCAAATATTCTAACAAAAGTTTGTTCATATTAAACAATGTTTTATCGTTCTCACTCCATTTGGATTTTTCTGAAATGGGAACAACATAACCATTCTCAATAATTTCCCACAAATCAAATTGATTAGATTCAACAAAAAGTTTGAATCTAATGCGCCATTAAGCATAGGGAAAAATATCCAAACGAGGAGCAATATTAATAGCATATCCTAAGCAAGATGAATCATTCATATCCATAAGAATGAGAAGCAAGAGACACAATATAATTAAAATTGGATTAGCACAAATACAATAACTTGGATCTTTAACTCAAGGCGGTTAGTCCTTAAATCAAAGAGCACCAAGCTCTGATACCAATTGTTAGACCCTAGAGGGGGGGTGATTAGGATCTTATGCTAATATAATTCCAATTAATGGCTAATTAAATTATATAGATCAATTTGTTCTTGCAAGAAGAAATATGATATGAATATGAACAATAATGATGAAAAGAAAGTACGCTAAGCAAAACACAAACACACGATATGTTCACGAGGTTCGGTCCCCACGACCTACGTCCCCGCTCCTCACCTCGAGGAGATATCCACTATCACAATCCGGTTTGGAAGCCGGAACTTCTACACACTCGGTTTACAAGTTCACCGAAAACTCTCACACTACACAATCACTCAACAATCACACTTTACACACTAAGTGTAGGAACCTAGCCCGTGTCCTCCTCCTCAAGTGCTCGATTACAACCTCTCCCTAGGTTAGTCAATCGACGCCACTCCTATTGGATTTGACCCCGTCTCTCGCCTCACACTTCTCTCGGTGTACAAGTGTATTACAAGTGATTCTCACAAATAAAAGTTAAATATAATGATTTGTTCTCAAATAACAAGTGAGAACACAATGAAGCTCACACTTACTAAATCACACCCCACAACCCAATATATGATGTATGAAATGCTACAAGCTCAAATAGGATGTGTGTGATAATATGAGTATAAACAATTTCTAACTCAATTAACAAACTAGCAATAAATGATGATATGAAAATCGAAAACAAATTTGCTAGAGAATAGAGTTAGGAAAACTTCTCTATGAACACAAAGAGAGGATGAAGAAGATTGAGGTTGAATCCCCCAATTGGCAACGTAAGCTTCCTCCTTTGTAAACAAACACCAAACCCAAACTTGAGAATAAGCAAACTTTTAAACACTTGAAAAACTCTTGTTAAAAACCTCTTAGTAGATCGGAAATAGTTAATGCACATGGGTATTTATAGGTTTGAAGAAACCAGCCCAAAAATCCAACTAAAACCCTTAAAAACATTAAAATAAACAAAGCTGGAAACTAGCCGTTACTGTGCCAACGGCTATATATAAGTCGACTTATCAGGTTATACAAGTCGACTTGACAGAAGGAAAAACAGATGCAGAACGAGAGTTTATAAGTCGACTTATAGTCGACTTAGTACAAGTCGACTTACTTTTAAGAACAAGTCGACTTAACAGAGAAGAAATGCATATTCCAAGCTAGTTTATAAGTCGACTTATCAGAACTGATAAGTCGACTAATGAACGTGCACAGACACTGTGCAGGTCCAAAAACTGACTTTTGAGGGCTCTTTAAAAATAGTAAACAATTTCCAAAAAATGTAAAATATTGGGAAAAGTTTATAATCATACATATAAACATGTTGGAAAAAGAATTTTTTAATTTACATTTATAATTTGTGAAAAACACTGTATTATGCAAAAGCACTAAAATGCGTGTTTATGAATAACATGTGATTTTTGTCTTTAACTCAAAACAAGTTTTTAAAACTTATGGAATATTTATATAGACATAATAAAAGTTGTTTATGATGTAAATATAGTCCAAAAACTTATTTTGCATAAAAACACTTATAGTTACAAAAATTACAAATATATATGTGCGTGTATATTTGAGCTTTATAGAATTAACACACATTATATAAACCCTAAACTAATTTACCCAAGCTATGAGATCTTCAAAATGCTCAACTTGGTACACATTGCGGATGAAGCTAAACTTGGATCTTGAACTTGAATTGTACGATGCTTCACTCCACAATTCCGCCAACCTCCTCTTGATATGATCATGTAGGCTCAATCCATCCAACCTCCAACACATTGTTTGTCTAGAATACCTAATAAGAAACATAAACACTAGACAAACAATATTAAGAATTGTTTGTAATCATCAAAACAAGATTAGAAGATGTAGGCTCATAACATGAGACCTAACAGATCAGTGGACGACTTCCTCGACCAGAAAGGGTAAAGGCAAGTTCTGCAATGCTACTTCCACGATCTTCGAAGAGGATAGTGATGAAGCTCCTACCTTCCCGCTCTCCGAAGAAGAACAAGAAGTTTTTGCCACTAGAAGCGGAAATCAGTATCACTTTAACTATCCATCACCTAGTGATCAGGTAGCTGAGCAGGGGGTGACTAAACTGGGACCAGCCAAAACTCTCACGGAACTAGGAGTGATTACGACTCCTAGATCGGTTGAAGACGCTCGACGAAAGCCGATTGATAAACAGAAAGAAAAGAAACCCCAGGAGGTTCAGAATCCGAAGCAGTCTCGTTTCAATCGTCCGATTGGAAGAGATAAACCGGAGAGCTCGAACACTCCGCGCATCTTCGATATTATGGCTCAACTAGCTAACATTCCAGCGCGGATAATATTGTATGAGTTGCTACTGTTGTCTAAAGAAACCAGGGAAGCCTTGCAAGAAGCCTTGGCCAATTCAGAAGTGTTCCTTACTCAGATCAAGCTGGTACCTGAAGAGTCAGAACCGTTAATTCAACACTACAATATAGCGGCTAAAAACCTTCCCTGCATTAACTTCACCAAAGAGGATATGCAGACGAAGAATTTGAACCATGATCGACCCCTATATTTCATTGGGTACATTGGTTCTAGCGAAGTCAACCGAATCCAAGTGGATCTGGATTCCGCTGTGAGTATTATGCCGCTTCGTTTGATGCATAGCCTCGGCATTCCAGTGAGTAAGTTGGCGTCCACAGGCACTGTTATCTATGGATTCAATACTAGCGGGTCAAGACCCTTGGGTAAAATCCGGATAAAATGTCAAATGGGTGATTTGAAGACAGAAGTCACTTGTTATGTGATTGATGCTGAGACTTCATATAACTTACTATTGGGTCGACCTTGGATCCATAGTAACGTTATAATCCCCTCCACTCTCCATCAGTGTTTGAAATATGTCGACACTGATAATAAGGTTAGGACGGTGGTCGCGGATAAGCAACCATTCAAAGGGTTTGAGAATTATTTCACTGATTCTCTCCTTTATGGTAACGAATCCGATACTGAATCATCGGCCCAGGGCACGGACAGCGGAGAAGAAGCTGATACCGAAGCCGGACTTGATTACGATGGAGGTTTTGTTTTAAACGACATTGTACCCTTGGTAATCAATCATGACGATGAACAATCGTAAGATAGTAGTTGTAACTGGCAACTTGCCAATAATGAAATAAATGATGATTTAGAGTACTCACTATCTCTTGATGATACAATAAAGGGATTGTATGATAATCCTGATTTATATACGCCGCTTCGATCGTCCTATATAACAAAGAAACACCTCCAGCATTCTTTCGGAACAACCCTGATCGTCCCTGCCAAAATAGGAGGCGAAAAAGAAGTGATTTACGGTAAAGGAGAGAGTTTTCCATTACCAGATCATTTCTTAAGGGAAGATGAGAATGATGACAAACCTGGTCGGCATTTATCTAAGTATAGTCCGGAAGCACGCAAGCTCATGGAAAAACAGGGATATGATTTCAAACTCGGAGAAGGTTTATACTTCGATCGAGGTTCCCGTATTCCAACCAAAGCGGCATATGTACCAAAAGGGAAACCGGATGATTATTATAAATTCAGACGAGGATTAGGGTATGTCTCTTCTTCAGAAGATGAATGTTGCTGGTTAATCAATAACCAATCATCTGAGCAATACAAAGTTGGGTACTCGTCAGATCCCTCGGAATGGGATTCCGATACAAGTCTGGGGGAAGTATTCAAAGCCCTAATGACAAACATGGCTACAGCTGATCCATCCACAATGGAGAACGACGATCAAATACCAACATGGGAAGACCCATGGGTTCATCACCTGAACATGCAGTATGGTGATAGGTTTGAACAGAGGAAACCCCCCACTGAAGATAAAATAGTCCAAATTAACATGGGCGATGAGGCCAACCCAAAGCCTATATTCATCAGCGATAGCCTTCCCTCAAATGAGAAGGAGGAATTAATTGCTCTCATCAGGGAATATATTGACGTCTTCGCTTGGAACTATGATGACATGCTAGGGCTCGACCCCAATATGGCAATGCACCGCCTCGATATCAAGTCGGATGCCAAACCTGTCAAACAACAGCAAAGACGGTTTTGTCCGCAGATTATGGAAGCCATTGAGGCAGAGGTTAAGAAATTGATCAAATCTTATCCGAGAGGAGCAACATCCAGACTGGCTAGCCAATATTGTTCCAGTCATGAAGAAGAATGGTAAAATCAGGATTTGCATCGACTTCAGGGACCTGAATACGGCATGTCCAAAAGACGACTTTCCTCTCCCAATCACGGATGTCATTATCGACAATACATGCGGATTTGAGAGAATGTCTTTTATGGATAGCTTTTCAGGATATAACCAAATCAAGATGCACCCAGATGACGAGAAGCATACAGCGTTCAGAACGCCCCTCGGTGTCTTCTGCTACACGGTGATGCCTTTCGGTCTAAAGAATGCAGGCGCCACGTACCAGCGAGCAATGACTAAGATTTTCCAAGAACACCTCAGGAAAACAGTCGAATGCTACGTTGACGATTTGGTTGTAAAAAGTCGCAACAAAGAAGATCACATCAAGGACTTGAAGACGATGTTCGATCTCATGCGGAGTCATCAATTGAAGATGAACCCCACTAAATCCTTCCTTGGAATGTCCAGCGAAAAATTCCTTAGATTCTTCGTCACCACTAAAGGTATACATATCGATCCCGATAAGGTGAAGGCGATACATGAACTGCAACCCCCTAGAAATCTAAGAGAACTCAAAGGATTGCAAGGGCGTTTAGATTACATCCAGCGGTTCATCTCAAATCTTTCTGGGAAGTGCCAACCATTCTCTAAGCTAAACAAGAAAGGTGTGTTATTTATTTGGGACGATGCCTGCCAAAAAGCACTCGAAGATATCAAAACATATCTGACGAATCCTCCTGCTCTCGTTGCACCGAAATCAGGTAAATCGTTCTTGATTTACCTCAAGGCGATGAACCACTCGATAAGTGCTTTACTAGCACAAGACGATGATAACGGTCACGAACAGGCAGTCTATTACCTAAGTCGGACTTTAGTAGGCGCCGAGTCTCGATATCCGATGATTGAGAAAGAATGCCTCGCATTGGTATTCGCAGTACAAAAGATGTGGCATTACTTGGTTGGACAAACGATTTACGTCATTTCTAACGTTAATCCAGTACGGGTATTTATGACGCAACCGGCCTCTATGAATTGGCGGTTAACGAAGTGGGCCCTTCTCTTGTCCCAATATGATTTGCACTTCAAACAGCAGAAGTCGATCAAAGGACAAGCAATTTGTGATCTTTTGGCGGCAAACCCGACAACGGATACGGCAGAAGTATATGATGACTTGCCGGATGAAACCCACGAGGTTAACACTACATCGCACCAACAAATATGGAAATTATACTTTGATGGTGCTTCAAGGGCAGTTAATGTGGCAATAACCCCCGGATGTTCTAGAGTCTCCTCCGGAGTTGGAGTTATCTTAGTTTCCCCGGGGAAGCATGTGATGCCTCGGGCTTATTCACTAACTGATCCATGTTCCAATAACATAGCCGAGTACAACGCGCTTCTCATTGGACTCAGTTTCGCCAAGGAGCTGGGGGTCGAATATCTCGAAGCTTTTGGGGATTCTTAATTAATAGTCAACCAAGTCTGTGGAGAGTATGAAGTCAGGAACCAAGACCTGATCCCGTACCACCAGGAGGCCATCAAAATGGAAGATTCTTTTGAAAAATTCTTCATTGAATACATCCCTCGTCTCCAGAACGCTTATGCAGATGCACTGGCAGCACTAGCGGTATCACTTGCGCAGCCTCCTGAAACTGAACTGTTAGTTACAGTAAGATCGCATCAACTCTGCATACCCATATACAATATGGATATCGAAGAGGAAGATGATAGAAACATAAGCGCCAAGGAGGTGAACTCAACTCAAATTGAGTCTGAGTCCCGAGATTGGCGTTTTCCTATCATTGACTACGTCCAATATGGTATTTTGCCAGAAGATGTAAAAGAAAGGGAATCAATCCGCCAAAGAGCACCAAGATTCTTCTATAATACCGAGACTCATACATTATACCGTCGAGGGTACGATGGTTTGTTACTCCGATGCCTTTCGAACAAAGAAGCAGAAGAAGTTCTTAAGGAAGCACACGAAGGAGAATGTGGTGCGCATCAGCCCGGTCCCAAGCTGTATGATCTCATCAGGAGAATGGGATATTTTTGGCTGACAATGGTTCATGATGCAATCAAATACGCCCGAGAATGTCATGCCTGTCAAGTACATGCAAATTATATGCACCAACCACCAGAGCGTTTACACACATCCACCACATCTTGGCCGTTCGAGACATGGGATATGGACATTGTCGGTCCTATTTTTCCCCCTTCAGTCAAAGGTGATCGATTCATTCTCGCAATCACGGATTACTTTTCAAAGTGGGCTGAAGCGATTCCGCTTAGAGAAGTGAAGACGAACAACATCATCAATTTCATCAAACATCATGTCATATACCGACATGGCGTGCCAAGACGGATTATTCATGATAACGGTCCACAGTTCATAAGCAACGCTTTCGTCAGGTTTTGTCAGAAGATGTAAAAGAAAGGGAATCAATCCGCCGAAGAGCACCAAGATTCTTCTATAATACCGAGACTCATACATTATACCGCCTCGAATGGATAAGCTGAGGCTTTTAACAAGACGACCATTAAAATCCTGTCAAAGCTCGTGAAGACCAATAAACAAGACTGGGATGATAAACTCGGTGAAGTACTCTGGGCTTATCGTACCACCATACGTACACCTACAGGAACTACCCCATATTCGTTGGTATACGGATGTGAAGCTATGCTACCATTAGAAATCCAAATCCCATCCCTTCGGATCGCTCTTGCAACTGAGATGACGACGGAAGAACAACATCAGAAACGTCTCGAAGAACTCGAAATGTTAGATGAAAAGCGCTTGGAAGCTCAACAACACATTGAGTTTTATCAAGCCAGAATATCTAGGGTTTTTAACAAAAGAGTCCGACAGAGAAGCTTCAAGGAAGGAGATCTGGTCCTCGCTGCTCGCCGACTGATAATCCTCAACTCCAAGAAGAAAGGTAAATTTGAACCCAAATGGGAAGGACCGTTTGAAATTGACACAGTCTACTCAAACGGCGCATATCGCCTGATTACTCAAGAGGGTGTCAGGCAATTAATGCCAATAAATGGGAAGTTCCTGAAAAAGTACTATCCCTAGTAAATTCAGGATAACCCATTTATCGGGAAGTTCCTTGAAGAATATTACACTCAATATTCTAGAGGATAACCCAAAATCATTTTCACCACCAAAGTCTCTCACTGATCAATTTCAATTGACAGTGAGTCCACCAAATGTGTCTTTCTGGCCCAAGCCACCAACAAATTCCCCTCTTGATTCTTTCCATGAACAAGAGGTCCACTTTTAGTTCAGAGTCCCCTTTCGATAAACGAAAGAACTCCCTTCTTTTTCTCTTCGGTTAAACCTCCTCATGGTTATAACCGAAGTTGAAATTTTATTTCGATAAATGAGAAACTCATCTTCAGACTAGATAACTAATCCTATAAAAGGTAGATTTATCTAGATTTTCCAGATTCTCGGAGTGGAGATCCCACTTCTAGTTTCTTTTACACTGGAAATAGAATATAAAATTCTTCCTTTCCAAAATCAAGGAATAGAATATAAAATTCTTCCTTCCTTGTATTCGGGTTCGCCTTCACCCTAAAAGAAGACCGGGAAATAGAATATAAAATTCTTCCTTTCCCACACCAACCTTTTTCAAGAATTTATCAATCTAGGATTCATCCTAGGAAGTTTATCCCGAATCCTAAGCAGGGATAAGTCTGCGCCTAACACGCGCTGCCGGTTTAGTCTTTCTCCATAGAAAAAGACATCAGAGTTCGATTCTGGGGTATCCTATCCTAAAACCTAAGCAGGGATAAGCCTGCGCCTAACCCGCGCTGCCGGTTAGTTCTTAACCATTAAACAGAACACCCGCCCACATATTCAACATTGTGGCAGGTTGTTATTAATAACATCAAAATCCATGCCTTACACGCATGGGGAATTTCATCATGAATCCTAAGAAAGGATATGCCGACGCCTAACACGCGTCGCCAGGTTAGTCTTTTACTGTCTAAGAAGACACCAGAACCTGATTCTGGGGACCTTTATCCCGAAGCCTAAGTAGGGATAAGTCAGCGCCTAACACGCGTTGCCGGGTAGCCTATTCCCGTAACAATGGTGAAGCCTATGTATTCGACATCATAGCACAAAGTCTCAGAGAATTCACTCTCTTAGCACAACGTTACATGCGGAACGGATTTAGACAATCCGCATGCTAGCCCGACTCAAACGGTAGTCGGTAAAGGCTAATCAAATCCGTTGAAGGCTGGGGGTTAGCCAAAAAACCCTAAAGTCAACGCCTAACACGCGTTGCCGGGTAGCCTATTCCCGTAACAAATGGTAAAGCTTATGTATTCGACATCATAGCACAAAGTCTTAGAGAATTCACTCTCTTAGCACTACGTTACATGCGAAACGGATTTAGACAATCTGCATGCTAACCCGACTCAAACGGTAGTCGGTAAAGGCTTATCGAATCCGTTGAGGGCTGAGGGTTTGCCAAAAATCCTATGAGTATTATGGCCAATCATTCCAAACAGAGTGAGAAATCATAATAAAAATATAGATAAAACCACTTCCACTAAGAGGATCAAAAGTCAAAATATTCAACAAATGAAATCATACATCAAGCCCATGGCTAAAAATCTGCTGACTAAACTTAGACAGCTTCTCATCATAAGTTTGCCTAAGCTCATCCTGCAATTCAGCTCTGATAGACTCTTCAGTGGTGGCTAAAGTCTTCACAGCATCCTCCTCCATCTCGACCAGCTTCTACTTCAAAGATTTCAACTCCTCAGATAAGGCAATGTGGGCTTGCTGATCCTGTACCTTCGTCATTTGAAGGATACTCAAAGTCTCCTCTTCTTCACGAAGTCCTCTTCTGAACTGTTCTATCTTGGTCTCGCAAGAGGCAATAGAAAAGTCAAGATCGACAAGTGAAGATGATCTAACAACAAGGTTGGCCTCAACTCGATCTACCCGATCCCACTGCACCTGAACCTCGAACTCAGTAAAAGTTCGAGTATCGCGCCATGTCTGTAAGCAAGTATCCAAATTAGCAGCAATGAATGAAGAGGCACCTGCATCCCGGAGCTTACGTAACATCTGAAGCTCGTGCTCTAGGCAATCAAGGTCATCAAGTATAGCCTTCGCCAGATCCGGATATCCTGCATCCCTTATTGAATTTATTCTGGCATCAAAGAAAGACTTGAATTGGTGAAGGAAGAGTCCGCCGTGGAAGAGTTTGCCAATCATAGTATTCACGAAGGAGAAGAAGGAGCGAACTTCTATACAGATGACGATCTTCTCAGGATCGTTGTCTGATAACAACTCCTTCACGAGGACATGAAGCCGAGAAGGAAGCCCTACACAAAAAGGGGGAAATCCGTCAAAAAGCCTTGATGAGGAAATAAATGACATTTCTCAGTTTCTTAATTCATACCTTCTTCCCCTTGAGTAACTGGGGGTAGTGGAGGTGTAATCGCTGTCGATGTATCAGCTGATGTAGTTGGTCTCACAGCCGGCTCAATAGGATCAGTCTCGACAAAAGCTTCTGTCAAACACAAAACAGAATTCTCAGATTCATCACATTATAGCTGCATTAGTCAAAAAATGTCTAGTCCTATAATTAACCTGAGAAGAGGCACGTACCTTCAAAAAGACCATCCTCGGAATTCTTGGGGAGTGTAGACTCAGGAAACATATCTTCAGGCATTTGGTCATCAATCGGAAGAGAGCCATACATGAAGTGGAGCATAAGAGTGTCCACAAACAAACCTTCCTCATCGAAATCATCAGTCGAAAAATCTGACACAAGAAAATATAAATGCAAAAGAAGAATAAAGAGACTACGACCAATGGAAATGAGTTACCTCTTACGGATGTGTTAGCCTCTCTACTCCCAAGGTCCACGTTTGCCCCCTGTAATTTATCTAAAATAGCAAGGAGCATAGAGACAATTAAGGGAGGCATGAATTCTAAATCATTCAACTCCTTTGTTTGCCATCTAAAGGATATATTGTCAATGGTAGATGTACCTGGATTCGCTGAATCGGGTCCTACATTGATAGTCTCCCTAACGTCGGTAGCTTCTGCAGGCTTTTCTACCTGGTGTGGTAAGTCAGGCTCACCAGAAAATACAAAATCATGAGGAGCAAGATCAAGACTCATCTCGCCTTCCCCACGCTCTCCTATATAAAGATGGAAAAGCATGAGCGCGAAGTTCTAAATGATCAAGAGGATGGTCTATAGGGTAGATGTTACCTCCGTCGCTAGCGGGATCATCACCAGCCAAATCCGTCTCAGGTGCTCGTGGATCTGCACGCGGCTTATGGGCTAGTCTCTTCCGCCTAGCAGCCGGGACAACAATCGGAGGTCTCGCCTGAGTAAAAGGACGGAATTCTTCTACCTTATCAACCACTGTCCCTAAAACATCAAACAGTTATCAAGATTAATAATTCTGGAGGACAGAGATAAAAGATAAGTTATTAACCTCGCTCGAAATATTCCTCGTAATCTTCAGGATCTCCGCCTGAGGCCTCTTTAGTAGAATTGAAGGTCTTTTTTCCTTCTTCGTTGATTCGACGAGTCTTGCCCCGTGTCCTCTGTGACCGAGCATCTTCCCGAACCACACGAGAATCAGCCTGAGAAGCCTCCTCAGCCACTAACTCTGCGATCGGCTTCACGAGGACGGGTTTGTTAGCTGCTAACAACCACCTGCAGCTTAAGAATGTGAGCTTTAACTGACGTTCAGCACTAGGGAGACTAAACTTAGCACCAGTGCAGCCCGTCACGGTCCACAGCCATGCTCGAAGACCATCCACCAAACCGCCGTGAGTCCGAAGCTGCTGACGCGGGTTCCCGACATAAAGCTGATCATAGCCAAACTGGCGATCGAATCGGTATGGTAGATATGGCTCTATAAAACACTGATTCCTCACCCGAAAGGTCAGATAACCCGGCCTAATGTTCACTAGCCAATTAAAGCAGCCGATATCTAAACGAGTTCGATACTCCCTCGGCCTCTCCTCATCAATCAAACACTCACCGTATCGGCTGAAGAACTGCGGGAAGACAGTGGAAAATGCCCAACACTTGTGGACCTGTAGCTGCTTCCTGACTTCAAGGAATCCTCGCCCCTCCCACCTGCCATTCTCAAACAACTGTAGTAGGGGAACAGAGCGGTCTGTGGTGTTAGGTACCGACATCATATCAGAACGATGAAGGACGAACCAAGCCATCAAATAAGTGTATGGAAGCTCCACCTTAATAAGAGGAATCCGAGCCGACGGTACACCTTCTTTCTGTGTAAAAGCACTAGAAATCTGTCGAAGCCCTTGATGAATGTTAGCTACCATCACCGGAAGAAGCGAAAGTTCCTTTTTGTAGGCAAGCTGAACCGCTGGGTAGAGCACTTCCAATGGCAAAATGTCACTGGACTAATACGGGACCACGCATTTCTTTAACCAGATAGCGAGGTAACCGGCAAGAAGGGTCATTGGCTGAATCGATGCGGTCGCATGCCACAAGAATGATTTAAACTTGGTCCCGGCAGGAAAGCCACTCTCCGGACTACTAATGGTATAGGAGTGAGCGCCAGTCTTCTTCAGCAGACCATTAACCTCTGAAGGAGTAAGTGTTGCCAGCTCACAAATAGCCTCGCCAGAATTGCTCTCCAGATTTCTGAACAAGTAACACGCGAATTGCTTCAGGCTCACCTGTGACTTAGTCCTCTTCGCTAAAGGCTCAGACTGCACTAAGGCAATATGGTAGTGACATGTGAGATCCCATAAAGTCTCATAGCGCTTGGGCATGCAATCCTTCAGCTGACTCAACTCATGGTTGGAGGGAAAGTACTCCTGATATAACATCTGGCCCATGGGCAAACCAGAAATCTTATGCATCTCATGGAGAGCCAAGCCCGACTCTCCGTGCCTAGTTAGGAAAGTGTTCGAATCCGGGTTGTAGAGCTCATACAAAGCGAAGAAATGTTTAGCGCTGACGGGTAAACCATACATGGTGGAACGAATAGCTACATATAGACCACAAGCGTGCAACTCCTCGCTCCATCGGCTTAAGACATAGTTCGTTATGCGAGCCCACCAAAGCTTGTCTGTAGAATGGATCCAGCCATAGAATCTGTGACGCAACGCAGGCATCTCCTGACCTAAGTCGGCGAGACGATTCTTCAAAGTAGAAGCAGAAGCAAGAAACTCGTTACGCGGCGGTGTATCCAACCCCAATACTCCAGGACGCAATCTAATGATATGACTCCTGCTCGAACCAGGAGCTGCCTGATGAGTAGTATAGCCACAACGAATGCTCTCATGCTCCTCCGTCAAACACCACGACATCTCCCGTGTCACGGCCTAGCACCTGAGCTCAGTCAATGAGCGGTGACGAGAAATCTTAGGCAAATATAGAAAACCCTCGTCATCTTTATGAAGCCACTTCTCGGCATCAATAAGCACTGCACCAGGATCTTCAACAGAATCACCGAATAAAAAGTCAGTCTTCCTGAGAGGCTGAATGGAGCTGGTATCCTTCACGAAAGGCACATCAGTAATCAACTGTCGAAGAACTCGATGTCCACCTTCCTTCACCACTTGGGCAACCTCTGTCGACGTGCCCGAAGCAAACTGAGGAGTAAGTGGAATAGGTGAAAAATCATCGGAGGTCGAATAATACTCATCACGACGCCCGTCCACTGCATGAGATGAGAACGCTCCAGAGGGGTATTCCACTGAAAACAAGCAATTAAGCGTTTATTAGTCTCAGTTATAAAAGGAAGTTGAACTCATCTTACGAATGGGTAAGATAGAGTCACTGCCTTATAAAGGGTGAGACGATTTGGCCACATTATGCATCCATAAGATAGGGTATATCAACAATATATCCCTGCCTTATAAGGCACAATGCAGAGCCAAAACGCCCCCTTTATTTATTTTGAGATATGGTTTTGACCAAGCAAAACCTATCTTTTAAAGCGTCAATCCTCACCAAGGAGAATCAAGGCTCTTCCCAATTGCCTCACCAAGGAAAACAAAGCGGGGATAAAGGATTAATCTACGAATCTCGAAATGCGCCAAAAAAAAAAGAGCTCACCAGTGTACAAGGGAAGCACGCCATCAGTCGACACGGTAGGGGATTGACCTCTCGGGGTATGCGACATGGTGATCTGCAAAATAAATCAGGGGATCAGATACAAAAAAAAAAAATTAGTTAGGGTGACAAACTCTAACCCTAAAATTTTACCCCATCTTTATTGCAATTAAACCCCTCAGATCTCCAAATTCTACCCCCTGAAATATGAGCTCGAGGCGTCAAATCATAACCCTAACCTTCATGTACAATCCAACAAATTCATATACTGAATTCAACATGAAATATGCCAAAATTATGGAGAATTTACCTGAGGAAAAGCTAGAGAATCCAACAAAAATCAGATCTTGAAGGAGGCTCGAACCACGTGCTCGAGGGGCCTGAGAGAAACTTTATATATGGAGATTTTGACGGATTTTTCAGTCTAAAATCAAAAGGAAAGGTAGATCTTAGACGAAATTTAGGGTTTGAAGGAGAAAGGATGCACGAGGGAAGAGAAAAATCAAAAAAAAAGGGAGAAGGGGGGGCCGGCCCTAGGAAGGAGAAAAGAAGCTCTTTTATAGAGTGAACCAGCCTTGAACCGGACCAGACCAGTCCTGAACCAGACCAGATCAGTCCTGAACCAGACCAGACCAGTCCTGAACCAGTTCAAATGAGGCTGAACCAGACCAGATCAGTCCTGAACCAGACCAGACCAAGCTGAACCAGACTGAACCAGGTTAAACCAGTCCTGAACCAGTCTTGAACCAATTTAAACCAGGTTGAACCAATTTTGAACTAGTTCTGAACCAGTTTGAACCAGATTTGAACCAAAATTCAAATCGGAGCTGAACCGAGTATCGAAACGACTTCAAATCGACCAATGGTTCAATCCCTTATTTATTCATGCCTCTCCCACACATTCGGAAGGGTTGGAAGATTTTTTGAGCCTAATTACTGCCTTTTTTTGGTCATTATCAGGCCGGTTCAGCTCATTCGGACCTGAAAAGTACTCCAATAAGGTATACGAGTATAAACTATTCCCTATTTTTGTTGAGAAGTTTCTGGAGAGTATTTTTCTAAAAATATTCTTAAGGATAACTCAACAACACTCCGAAAAGTATAAGAGTATAAACTGCTTCTCAAGACTCCAGCAGACATATGAGTATAAACTGTGTCAAAACGCCAGACAACGGGTTGCAAATGAAGACTCAACGCCAACAATCAATGGTCGGTTCTATGTTGAAACAGCAAAGACGAGCTAAAAATTAGGAAATCAAGAATTGACTTCAAGTTCAAAATTCCGACAACGGTCAGACAATAAATGCAGCACCGGAACCCTTGCAGACATTCGACAAAGCACCGAATAGCCTGGAGGATTGAAAGAATCAAGAATAGAAGCCATTCCAAGGTCCCGTTACACCGATTGAAGATTAGGACAATCATATCCAAAGTATTCCAGACTCTTTTATAAAAGAATGAGGCTGAAATACTTTAGAGGGGGTATCTGTAGGCGTATAAAACTGCTTATAGGTCCCTTAACACAGCTCGACACGGTGATTCGACAAACCAACGAACCATCGGGCGATATATCCAAGCATGTTCGTTAGACCACAACACCAAAGCCAAGTGAGATGAGATGAAGCGGATTAACAAGGCGACGAGGTTAACGAATCGCACGCAAACAACGGAATACTTCCAATCACGTGCCCAATCAAGCTAACGGGTCGATGAGTCAACGAGTCATCCAACCGTAGAGTCTGCCACATCAATCAAGATCAGGATCCGGACTGCCAAATCAAGATCCGGACTGCCAAATCAGAGTTCGGATAAACCACGAAACCGAAAAATGACAAAACAGCAAACGCCTGGAGGGCTCGGCCAAAACCGAGCCACTCCTAGGTGGCTCGGCCAAAGTCGAGCCACCTAGGTGGCTCACCGAGCCACCTAGGTGGCTCGGTGGCCGAACCACCTAGGTGGCTCGGTAGCTGAACCACCTAGTGGTGGCTCAGCCATGGCCGAGCTACCTCTTGGTGGCTCGGTGAGCCACAAAGGTGGCTCGGTGGTTATTTGATCCCGAGAAAGAGTATCGATTTCGCTTGGTCGATTTCGATTACTTCGGGCTATTATTTCTTTAGTGAAATAATCCCCCCGGTAGTTATTTCCTTCGGGAAATAACACCCGTCATACCGTGTAGATCCGACCGGATCAAGATCGCGCGGTGGTCTACGGATTAACCCCGGCGTAGTCAAAGAACCCACACAAGCAAGAGACCGCAAAACAGGACCTGGTGTAGGCATCAAAAATTGCCTATAGGTCCCTTAGCACAGCTCGACACGGTGATTCGACAAATCAACGAACCATCGAATGACGAGGCGACGAGGTCAACAAAGTGCACGCGATCAACGAATGCATTCGCGTGCGGAATCAATCCAACGGTTCGGGGAGTCAACGAGTCGTCCAACCAAGAACGGACTCGAACGAATCGCGATCAAATCATGATCAGTTTCGGACTCGAACTCAGAAGCGGATTAACTGCCATATCGGGAATCAAATCAACAAATCGATTCCAGACCAAGTCAACCACAAACCGAATCACGTCGGAACCAGAAACAACGGGAAACGACGAAACGGACAAACACCCGGGGACTCTGCCTAAACCGAGCCACCCCAAGGTGGCTCGGCCCAAGCGGAGCCACCCTGAGGTGGCTCGGTGGCCGAGCCACCCTGAGGTGTCTCGGCCAAAGCCGAGCCACCTTGGGGTGGCTCGGCATGAGCCGAGCCACCTCAAGGTGGCCGGCTTCCCCCCTCTCTCTCTTGTGTGCACACGGGCACGGGTTCGAGTGCCTATAAATAGGCCAGGGGGTTCTTCATTTTGAAAGGTTGGATTTTGGAGGAGGCGAAGCCCTGCAGGATTGAAATCTCAGATCTGATAAAGATTAAAACTTTAAGGCTTCAAGGATTTGTTCATCCGGATCTGGTGCTTAGCGATCGACAACGCCAAATAAGGCAGGAGTTCGAGAGGACCGGATCGGGAGATCTACGTTGCTATACTCCGGATCTAAGCTTGGTTCTTAGATCCCGAGATTGAGCGGTTGTTTCCTTGGTGAAACAATCCCTCTGGCTATTATCTTCCTTGGTGGAATAATACCCGTTATACTGCGTAGATCTGCCCGGATCTGGATCTAGCGGTGGTCCACGGCAAATAACCCCGGCGCAGGCAAAGAACCCACCGAAGCGAGTGACCGCAAAACAGGAGCTCGCGATTCGTTCGACAAAGAAGGAAACAAGTTGTAGTTTTTCTTTATTTGTATTTTGATTTTCATTGTAACCGGATCTTATAAAAAGACCGGATCTTTGTAACTCGATAAACGATTATTAAAGTGTACAATGATATCAACAATGAAGAAAGCAACGAATTTTCCCGCGAACACCTGGCGATTTGTTCCAAAAAAAAGGAAAGTTGTAATCTTTTTTTTTAGATTTTTCTTTGATTTTGTTGTAACCGGATCTTATAAAAAGACCGGATCTTTTGTAACCAATAAACTGTTGCTAATGAAAACAATGAGATCAGAGAAAACAATTTTTCCCGCGAACACATACATAACATAACATATAACAGTAGAAAAATCGTATCATATATCATTCACACAATTAGTTTTCAATCAAAGTAAGGTAGTCATAAAAAAAATTTGTAAATTTCAGAATATACATATATAACATCCTCACTCATTCTAGGAATCCTAGCGGACTCCATATATGAATCTTAGGAAACTCTATCCTAGCTCCATGACTCAACACAAGAAAGATCCTAAGGATGCTGGAACTAGAGCTCTGATACCAACTGTGACGTCCCTGTTTTCACACATGGCTGCAGTCTAAGGTGAACCCAGAAATGTCAAACCTGCCATGCACCCACACTGTGTATAAACACATTTCACCAATCATAGTTATATCCTCTAATGGAATCAAATAAAAGTATAGGTACAAAATAGGAAAAATAAGGAAATAAATGCATAGACATGATGTAGGAAGATATATCTCATACATAAATCATGTCTCAATTGAATATCTATATATAATGAAAATAATAAAACTATCTCAACATGAATCAACTAAACATCATACTAAGGCAAACTTCCTTTACAATATGAAAATAAAACTCTACTGTCTAAATAGAACATAATAATTACTGTGGAACATCTACTAATAACTCATGTATAGCGAGTATGCAAGAACTCCATCATCCTTTGACACTCCAAGCCTCGGCACTGCCTGAATGGAAGTTTAAAACAAAAAGAACAACAATAAGAGCGTTAGAGTGCTAAAGCAAGATTAGCTCTATCCGCCCCTAGGGGAAGGGCTTCTAGATAAAGTGAAGGCTCTATCTATTAAGCATAGTCCACCTATATCATTTTTTCCGTATCTAATGGAATTAATATTTAGAAACCTATAACACGAGATGTAGTACATCAAGTGAAATAATCCAAAAAAAGAAACCCTCATGTATATACCATATGTCTCAAATTGTAGATACCTAAACATTAACACCAAACTAGAAAAAGACAAACTAATGAGATCAACAATTAGAACTTCACAACATGAGACTAGTACGTCGAGCGAAATAATCGAAATAAAGAAACCCTCATGTATATACCATATGTCTCAAATTGTGAATTGCTAATCATTGATCCTAACTAACAAGTAAAGAAAACAGTAAAGAAATATAAAGACATCATTACATCGTACTTATAATATCTTCCACAATCACTAGGGAGATAAGATAAATACCGATATATAATCCTGTATACTTTTAAGAGCAAAGTATCTTGGTCACATATCTCAAAGATGAGTTGAACTCATAAATGACATCCGCCTAATACTTAGGCTATAAATCAACAGTCTCAAAGTCATGGACTACTCTGTAGGTATCCTAAACTATGTAGATGGATCATAGTCTCATCGCAATTTCAGCATGTAGCCTGAGTGCGGGATAGCCTACCATATAGGTATCCAAATAGATGGCTCACAATCACCATAAATAGATAGTTTATCAGCCTTATCGCACACTCGTGCGGACGGACTGCTATACAAAGCATCAAAACCCGACTTAATGACCTATACATATGGAATATTGACGCACTACCTCATGTAGCACTGAACTAGGCTCATCAATGATATCCATCTTATGCATAAACCATATGTTATAGTATTAAGCTGTACTTATTAACAATATCCAACAAGTGTATGAATAATCACTACTCTATTATAGACAACCCAACTCTTGTCAAATATCCCTTTGGGCTACTCGTGTGTGTGCGATGACACTGTACTAGTGTATGCGTGAATGTACGTGTACAAAAGTGCTGTTCGAACCCTGTGAACACGTCTTAAAATAGTGCAAAAACAAAAATCATAAAATCTGGGAAAATGCTCGTAAGTCGACTTATACCAGGCATAAGTCAACTTGTGGCATGTTGACTCATAAATCGACTTCGTCGACTCATAAGTCGACTTAGTCAACTTCTCGGTTGATGTTTCGATGTTTTCTGTGATATTTCTCAAACAAAACTTGTTCTATTCAACGTGGAACATAGGAACCAGGTTATAAATGTTGGCCTTCTAGATTTGATGATGTTTAACAAATAATTTACTTCTAATATTATTTGTCTAGTGTTTGTGTTTTCGTATTTATTCTAGGCAAACAACGAGTTAGAGGTTGGATGGATTGCGCATTCACGATCATATCCAATGGAGGTTGGCGGTATTGTGGATTGAAGCCTTCCTATTCAAAGTTGAAGAACAAAGTTAAAACTTCATCTGCAAGATTACCAAGTCAAGCCATTGAAGATCAAGATCAAGCTTGGGTAATTTAGTTTAGGAGTTTATATTATGCGTGTTAGTACCTTAAGCTCAATATAATATACACATACATATTTTATTGGTTTCTTTGTATATATATATAGTTATATATATATACATAAGTTAAGTTTTGGTTTCTATATATATTTAGTTATATATATACATACATGGTTTTTGAGTTTTCAAGTTTTAATGTGAAACAATTGAATACAATTGAAAATACATTTCTTGTTTCATACTTATATGCATATATATGGTTTCATCAATATTAATTTTATATAGTTCAATGAAATCATGTTTTAGTGCATTATATGTGTATTTTGATAAAATACTATATTCATTGTTTATAGACTTCATAACAATAGTTTACATCTTTCTTCAAGTCTATAAAATTATTTTGTATTGTTTCAAAATATGGTTAAGCTAAAATATCAAAACTCATCTGTTTACATTTTTATGTTTTGGACTATTTTGTAAAATGATAATACTTTTTATTTGAGAGGTCCTTTTTGAGAAGCAGTCATTGTAGCATGTTTATTATCACGTCTACAATCATTCCCCAAAGTTTTATATTTTTTAGAATTTATTTGATTTTAAACATGGTTTTAAAATCAGTATTTCACTTTCAAACCTAAAATATTTTGTATCAGTTTGCGGTCGACCACCACGGTTGACCGCGCCTTTGTTTTTACCTCAGGAGGTAGCAGAAACTTTCACGGTCGACCGCCACGGTCGACCGTCACGATCGACCGTCGAACTCTCTAGAAGTTTTCTCAGGTTCAAAAGTGCCTCGCGGTCGCCCGTGAAAATTTCATGGTCGACTGCCGATAGCCCAACGGCTATATTGGGTACAGAATCGTATTGCTAATTTTCTGGGATTTTTGTTATTTTGTTTGTGGCTTTGGTTGTTGGTTTCTCTTCCTATACAAACCCCTCAACCCCTCTTCTACCAATAAGAATTTGAGAAAGTTTTAAACAAGTTTAAGAGGGTTTTACAGTTTGTTTTAAGTCTGGTTTTTGTTTACAAAGGAGGCAGCTTACATTGCAAATTGAGGGATTTATTCTCAATCTTATTCATCATCTCCTTTGAGTTTATGGAGAAGTTTTCTAACTCTTTTCTCTAGCAATTTTATTATTGATTTTCATATTCTTATCATTGTTAGTTTGCTATTTGAGTTAGATTTTATTTTACTAATTGTCTACACACACCCACTTGAGCTTATTGTATTTTCATACATAGTATATTTGGGTTGGTGAGAGTTGTAACAATTGAGTGTGAGCTTTCATTGTATTCTCATCCATAGTAGAGAACAAACATTTATTGTATTGGGCCTAATTATGAGGATACACTTTGTAATACACTTGTACACCGAGAGAAGTGTGTGGTGTGAGTCGGGGATCTTCCCAAAAAGAGTGGCGTCGGTTGACAAACCTAGGGAGAGGTTATATCCGAGCACTTGAGGGAGATACGTCTAGTTCCAACACTTGAGAGGGTGTAGAGTGGGATTACAAGAGTGGTGATTGTAAAATTTTTGGTTAGCTAGAAAACCGTGTGTGAGGTGTAAACGTTGTTCGGGTAAGCATAGAAAACCCGGCTGTGTTAGTGGATTTCTCCCCGAGAGTGGGGAGTGGAGACGTAGGACGGAAGGTCTGAACTCCGTGATCATTTGATTGTGTTTGTGTGTGCTTTGGCGTTCATTTATGTTTGTGCTCATTGCTCATATCACCATTGTCTCATTAGTTAGTTTGTCCACCTCTTTGTTTACATTATTTACCCTTGTGTTGTTTATATATCCTTGCTCATAAATTTGTAATATCTCATTGCTATGATATATTCATTAGTTCATATTGCCTATCCTAGCTCATCTATCTTGTTGTATTTTATACTTACTAGGATAACTTATTAATTAATTTTAATTGGCATAAAATCAGATTAGATTAGGATAAGACCCTAATCACCCTCATTCTAGGGTCTAACAATTGGTATCAGAGCTTGGTGTTCTTTGATTTAAGATCTAATCGCCTTGAGTTAAAGATCCAAGTTATATTTTTGTGCTAATCTAGTTATGATTGCATTTGTCTTGCTTGCGTATATTCATATATATATCATGAATATGGGTGCATTTCATTTAGGCTATAATCCAAATATTGCTCCAAAATATAAAAATTTCTCTTATGCTCAATGGTGCTCTAAATTTAAAATATTTGTTAAATCTAGAAATATCGATTTATGGGAAGTTATTGATTGTGCTTATATTGTGCCCATATTGGAGAAATCCAAGTAGAGCAATCATGATACGAAAATGTTTACAATGAACAAGTTAATGTTAGAACTCTTGCATAATGCTTTTGAACCATGTATTTCTAACAAACTTGCTTATTTTGATAGTGCTTACACGATTTGGAAACTTTTTGAAGCACATCAAGGAGATTTGGAGGAGATTCGACGTGTTGTGGCGGAATCGACTTCAAGTGATAGAGGAGCATCATGCACACGGCCATTAGGGGATAACCCTAGTGTGGTAAGCGATTCAGAATCCGATGATGATCTATCTATTAATGAACGTGCTTGTGCATATGAGAGATTATCACATGCCTATACAAAATTGCAAAATGATTTTATTGATCTTAAAAGCAAGAATGTAGAATTAAAATCCGATCATGAGTTGTTAGGTTCTAAATTTGATATCAGTGCTAAAGAGAATGTTACACTTAAAGAAATAATGATATATTGAATTTGGAAAATAAAAATTTGAGCTCATCTATTACTAGCTTAACTCATGCAAATAAAGATGCCATGCTAAAAGTAGAATGCATTAGAAATGAATTTGATAACCATACATGCTCTACTTCTATTATCAATGATGTTGTGACCAAAAATAAATTGAATCTTGTGAAAAACCGCATATCATGCTTAGATTCAACTTTTAACACTGCATTGATAATCATAAGAAACTTATGGACAAGTGTGCTAAATCTAGTGCTATAACTTATAAATCACCTACACACTATGCATACTTGTATAACAAAGTTTACAAGTGCTCCATTTGTAGTCGTAAAGTCCATTTAGCTAAATTTTGCTATGATGCACACAAATATAAAAATGTCAATGCTCCTTGTGCATCTCATCAAGTCTCTTCATCACATGTACACACACATGCACCAATTGTTCATCATAAGCATGATCATACATATGGATGTGATCATTGTGATCGTTTTGGTCATTTGGCCGAATATTATTTTGATTTGAAAGGAAAATCAAATTTGCCAAATGTTTCTAGTAGACCACATGTTTTTAAATGTGATGTTTGTGGTAGATATGGCCACTTAGGAAAGTTTTGTTTTGATAATGTTTCACATTTACAAAATAATCTTAAAAGATCATCTATGTTTGCAAATGTTTCTCGTGCACCTTTTAATGGTCAACGTCAACAAATGCTTCCTTTTCATTATACATATTACAATCGGAAGGGTTATTTGAGTTATTATTGCGATGACCGATCCTGTGCACCACATATGTCCAAGAGGGTTCATAACCCTAGGGCTTTAAGCTTGAATGATAGGGGTCATGTCCCTAATCAATCCGGCACTAAGAATTCTTGGGTGCCAAAATGATTTTTAAACCAAGAATTTTAGTAATTTTATTTTTTTCCTTTTCTTGGTTTTGAAAATTAAGTTTTAAAATCTTTTTGTTATGAAAACAATTTTTCTTTTATCAAATCTTTTGTTTTCATGATTATTAGTTTTGATTTTGATGAGAGGTTTGTATTTATATAACCCTCCGGGTTTATTGGGTGTTTACCCAAATCATGTTTACCGGATGCTAGAATAATTATATGGATTGGAACAAGCTTAAGAGCTTGATATATCGTTGTTTCTCTTGAAATTCTTTTATCAAAAGTTTTGTTTTGAATTATTGCTTTGAATTCATTATATTTCACTTATATGATGATATTTATGTGTTTGTGCTTATGGATCATCTATTCGTGCCTTATAATGTATTCTATATGTGGTTTGATCAAATCCCACAAATAAAATTCTTTTGATTGATCAAACATCGTTTTTGGATTTAATCTTTGATTTATGATTTCTTTTGGTTGATTTGTTTTCATTTGAAAACTTTTTACATGATTCTCATGTTCCTCTTCTTTTATCTTCATAAATCTATTCTTTTATATGGTTTTTATATTTTTTGTGTTAATGAGACACTATTTTCATATTGACATATTTATATGTGTTCTCATTGTCTTTTTGTATATGAGTTGTGTTTAGCGTGTTTCTTGCTTGCTCACATATATATGCCTTAGCATTCATTACATATATTCATTAAGGTATTTTGATAGGGGGAGCAATCCCTATATCTTTCTATGTGTTATACTCACCTATGCTTATAGGTAGGGGGAGCTTTCACTCTCTTTCATCTATATGATTTTCCCCTTTTTGATGTTGTCAAAGAGGGAGACATATTGTGAGTATATTCTTTTTTGTTTATATGCATGTGAATTATAATTTGTATATTCATTTCCTTTCATGCATATATCCTTTTTGTAAATTGTTTGTCATCATCAAAAAGGAAGAGATTGTTAGCCTTCTTGTTTTGATAATGTTTAACAAACTATTTACTTCTAATGTTGTTTGTCTAGTATTTGTATTTTCGTATTTATTCTAGGCAAAAAACGAGTTAGAGGTTGGATGGATTGCGCATTCACGATCATATCCAATGGAGGTTAGCGGTATTGTGGAGTGAAGCCTTGCTATTCAAAGTTGAAGATCCAAGTTCAAGCTTCATCCGCAAGATTACCAAGTCAAGCTATTGAAGATCAAGATCAAGCTTGGCTAATTTAGTTTAGGAGTTTACATTATGCATGTTAGTACCTTAAGCTCAATATAATATACACATACACATTGTATTTGTTTCTTTGTATATATATATAGTTATATATATATATACATAAGTTAAGTTTTGGTTTCTATATATATTTAGTTATATATACACATACATGGTTTTTGAGTTTTCAAGTTTTAATATGAAACAATTGAATACAATTGAAAATACATTTCTTGTTTCATACTTATATGCATAAATATGATTTCATCAATATCAATTTTATATAGTTCAATGAAATCATGTTTTAGTGCATTATATGTGTATTTTGATAAAATACTATATTCATTGTTCATAGACTTCATAACAATAGTTTACATCTTTCTTCAAGTCTATAAAATAATTTTGTATTGTTTCAAAACATGGTTAAGCTAAAATGTCAAAACTCATATGTTTACATTTTTATGTTTATTATCATGTCTACAATCATTCCCCAAAATTTTACATTTTTTGAAATTTATTTGATATATTTAAACAGGGTATTAAAATCAGCATTTCACTTTCAAACCTAAAATATTTTGTATTAGTTTGTGGTCGACCTCCACGGTCGACCGCGCCTTTGTTTTTCCCTCCGGAGGCAGCAGAAACTTTCACAGTCGACCGTCACGATCGACCGTGAAGCTGTAAATTCCCACGGTTGACTGCCACGGTCGATCGTCGAACTCTCTGGAAGTTTTCTCAGGTTCAAAAGTACTTCGCAGTCAACCGTGAAAATTTCACGGTCGACCGCTGATAGCCCAATGACTATATTAGGTACATAATCGTATTCCTGATTTTTTAGGATTTTTGTTGTTTTGTTTAGGGTTTTGGCTGTTGGTTTCTCTTCGTATAAAAAACCCCTCAACCCCTCTTCTACCAATAAGAATTTGAGAAACTTTTAAACAAGTTTAAGAGGGTTTTACAATTTAATTTAAGTTTGGTTTTTGTTTACAAAGGAGGAAGATTACATTGCAAATTGAGGGATTCATTCTTAATCTTATTCATCCTCTCATTTGTGTTTATAGAGAAGTTTTTTAACTCTTTTCTCTAGCAATTTTATTATTGATTTTCATATTCTTATTATTACTAGTTTGCTATTTGAGTTAGATTTTATTTCACTCATTGTCTACACACACCCACTTGAGCTTATTGTATTTTTATACATAGTATATTTGGGTTGGTGAGAGTTGTAACAATTGAGTGTGAGCTTTCATTGTGTTCTCATCCATAGTAGAGAACAAACATTTATTGTATTGAGCCTAATTATGAGGATACACTTTGTAATACATTTGTACACCGAGAGAAGTGTGTGTTGTGAGTCGGGGATCATCCCAAGAGGAGTGGCGTCGGTTGACAGACTTAGGGAGAGGTTGTATCCGAGCACTTGAGTGAGATACGTCTAGTTCCAACATTCGAGAGGGTGTAGAGTGGGATTGCAAAAGTGGTGATTGTAAAGTTTTCGATTAGCTAGAAAACCGAGTATGAGGTGTAAATGTTGTTTAAGTAAGCGTAGAAAACCTGGTTGTGTTAGTGGATTTCTCCCCGGGAGTGGGGAGCGGAGATGTAGGTCAGAAGGTCCGAACTCCGTGATCATTTGATTGTGTTTGTGTGTGCTTTAGCGTTCATTTATATTTGTGCTCATTGCTCATATCGCTATTGTCTCATTAGTTAGTTTGTCCACCTCTTGTTTACATTATTTACCCTTGTGTTGTTTATATATCCTTGCTCATATATTTCTAATATCTCTTTGCTAGAATATATTCATTAGTTCATATTGCTATCCTTGCTCATGTATCTTGTTGTATTTTATACTTGCTAGGATAACTTGTTAA